>MJUU01057115.1:49479-64184 GCA_002080025.1 Modiolus philippinarum | reverse complement strand
TTCCTTGACCGCCATTTTCAAAATTGCCACCAAAAAAGGCTGGAAAATTCAACATTGTCCGATTTCAATGAAATTTCCAAGTAGATATTGATGTTGCGACTTTAAAAACCGATGTTGAAAATTGTTCGTTGACAGCAATTTTCAAAATGGCTGCCAAAAAGGCGGGAAAATTCAACATTGTCCGATTTCAATGACATTTGGTTTCCTTCAAAACTGATGTTAAAAATTGTTCGCTGACTGCCATATTTTAAATGGCTACCAAAAAGACGGGAAAGTTCAACATTGTCCGATTTCAAAGAAATTTGATTTCCAAATAGATATTGATGTTGCGACTTCAAAACGGATGTTGAAAAGTGTTTGTTGACTGCCATTTTCAAAATGACATTTCGACTTCAAATCGTGTCAAAAGTGGTCATTAGCAAGAACGTTTTTTATCGAAAAATCCCAACAAAGAAATATAATAAAACATGATCAGACTTTAAAAACAGTTCAAGATATTGGAGGTGTTGGACGTACGAAAGTTTGAGAAACTGAAGATCAACTGTATAACTTACATTGTTACCTTGATTGTGGCAACTGAAAACCAGGTGAGCAATACAGGCTCCTGGGAGCCTCTGGTTTTCAAATGTTTTCTATATGAAGGTTAAATTAGATTTTTACAGGCCTATTGTTTCCAACTCTGCATGTTATTTTCTTTGTTTACTTTTCATAAAATGACAGTTAAGGCCACACCAATTTTATTTCTTGCTCAATGGACCAGCGCCCAAATAATTTTTTGAGATGGAGAAAAAATATATAAACATACCGGTATATATATATATATGAAAAAGAGAGGAAATGGGGCAAATGTCAAGGAGACAACATCCCATCTCCAGTTTAAAACAACCCAAAACAAATCATCTAGGGGTCTATAAATATACAGTCGAACTTCGATGGCTCGAACACCCAAGGGACCGATGAAAACAGTTCGAGTTACAGCAGTGTTCGAGAAATCGAGGTCAAACTATGTTGAAACTTGAACAAAAGTGACCAGAAAAAGGGTTCGAAACATCCATGGTGTTCGACCTATTGCAGTTCGAGCCATCGAAGTTCTACTGTATATATATAGAATATCTGTGGTCCAATCCAGGAAATTAAATCAGTAGTTTTGAAAATTTTAATATCAGATGTGGTCACCATTATAATTCACAAATTATTGCATATACAGATACCCAGTTCTGTCACAGGGTGCAAAAAATGATATTAAAAAAAAACTATAATTTTTTTTTTAATTTGGGTTGCTATTGCAAATAGAAATACCATAAATATTTCCGAGTTGTAATTTATAAACAAACACAAAAATGACATTTAAAAAAAATTATTAATAAAATCAAAGAAAGAAAAGGGATATAAAGAAAAGGTTTAATGTAACATTTGATTTAAAGTGATAATTTCACTCTAGGAAGAACTGTAAACATGGTTATTTTTGCAGGGGGTTAATTTTACGAAGTGCAAGAAAAGGTTTAATGTAACATTTGATTTAAAGTGATAATTTCACTCTAGGAAGTACTTTAGACATGGTTATTTTCGCAGGGGGTTAATTTCGCGAACTGCAATACCCTAACCTTTCGCATTGTTGTAATATTCACGGATCTTTCAAATTTGATTGTAAAATGTTTGTTATTAAAAGTATTTGCGTGGGGTTATATTCGTGTAAAATTCCCAAATGCGAAATAAGCGAAAATTACCCCCATGTGAACATTTCCAAGTTTACAGTTATGTATTAATTGACTGCCAACTTCTTCACTAAGGACCCATATAGTAGTATTATCTCTGATTAGTATCAAGTTTCTCGTATTGTGTATAGCGTAGGTATGTGCTTTTAGGTTCCTCTAATTCCTCTGTCAGTTTTGAACTTTGCTTGTTAGTCAACAAAAATGGAACTATCAAGTAGAATTATTGATTTTTCAGTTATGAGATAAAGGAGTTGGTGTTTGAAGACCATTATTCAGCAAACCTGACTATACAAGTCTGTTTTGACAACAGTTCCTGTGAGATAGAACATCAAGTGTTTTCTGGGGCTAACCTTACCAAGGAAGTTTGTAATTGGACATCTGAATTCAAAGATCCAGGTAAAAGGTTTTTTTTATAATGTTTAATGCTAAATTTATTTATTTTTGTAATAAACAATTATTGTTTCATATATAATAGAAATTATTGCTTTTCTGTTTTCTTTTGGGGGTGTAAATATTCACTATTGATACAGTACAGTCTTTTTGTTGAGATACAGTAGAACTTCGATGGCTCGAACTGCATTAACTTGAACCCCATGGATGCCTCAAACCCTTTCTGTGGTCCCTTTGTTTGAATTTTAACATAGTTTTTTCCTCGATATCCCGAACACACCTTTGGCTCAAACTGTTTTTATAGGTCCCTTGGGTGTTCGAGCCATAGAAGTTCGACTTTATGAAAATTAATCCCAGAACAGGTTAAAATCTTTTTATCTAATTCCCAAGAAAAATAATAACTGGAAACTATAAACAGTAGAAGTAAATTTAATTCTTCCGTAAATGGTGGTTTGCAGTGTGAGATGACCCATGTAAGATCGATGCACGCAACCTCATCTTACACCGGTAAATTTTGTGATAAAACAATCGTTACCATGACTTAACGTCATAAAACACCTGACGTCACAATGTTAAGTACACTGAAATGGCGACAGCGTGGTTCACACGGTATAGGTTTCCAGACATTTCTATCTGTGTTTTACGGAAGAAATAGGAACTTGCATTTGGTCAAATTTAAAAATTGTGATATCTTTCACTCGTGTAAGAAATTATACGTCTTTTCCTGTGGTTTCGCTAAGCTCAACTCGAGAGAGGACAAAATTTCTTACACTTAGAAAAGATATCCCGATCTTTATTCTGACCTTATGCAAGATCCTATTATTCTTTATAGTTTCATTAACAGATCTTGTTATTTTGTTCTGCTTTTGAATTACAATTGACTCAATGTTGGGATTGTGTTCTTTGAGTCTTTTAAGTCAGGCAGCAGATGACAGCAATTGTAAGAATACTTTGCCAATTATTTTATGTTTGTTGACGATCCCGCATCCATAAAAGAAAAAGTTACATGGATGTAGCATTGTTCGACATCTATCAATGAATTCCGCTCAAACCATTGATAGGGGCCGTCTTGAACTTACAATGAAGTATGAGCAAAGGTCATTGTTGAAGGCCTCATGGTGACTTCAAGATGAAGTGCAATAATAGAAGAGCAAGAAAAAGTTACATGGATGTAGCATTGTTCGACATCTATCAATGAATTCCACTCAAACCAGTGATAGGGGCCGTCTTGAACTTACAATGAAGTATGAGCAATGCTCATTGTGGAAGGCCTCATGGTGACTTCAAGATGAAGTGCAATAATAGAAGAGCAAGAAAAGGTTACATGGATGTAGCATTGTTCGACATCTATCCATGAATTCCACTCAAACCAGTGATAGGGGCCGTCTTGAACTTACAATGAAGTATGAGCAAAGCTCATTGTTGAAGGCCTCATGGTGACTTCAAGATGAAGAGCAGCATTGTTTCATTGATTGGTTTTTACCAAGCATTTATAGAGACGAGACTTTGTCTCCTGTGTATTTACTCCATATCCTTTCAATGTATATGAAAAAGAAAGGAAATGGGGTAAATGTCAAGGAGACAACATCCCATATCCAGGTTAAAACGACCAAAAACAAAACATCTAGGGGTCACCATATGGTCTTCAACACAGTGAGGAACCTCACACCATATAGTAAGCCCTAAATGGCCCAGAAAAGGTAAAAAAGTGAATAAATCAATGGAAACAAACCACATCCAATAACCCAAATATCAAGAAATTAAAATTTTATAAGAAGACAAGGACAAGCCAATGACCAACATATTCCTGACTTGGGACAGGCGCAAAAATTGCGGTGGGGTTAAACTCGTTTTCTTGAAATGAAATAATATTATTATGTGATTTACGAAATGTAATATTCGTACTTCATATTCAAAACTTAAAAGATAAAAGAGAAGAACTGTATAATATAACCAAAGAATCATGATACTGTAAACGTATTAATTTTCACGGTGTACTAATTTTCGCTATTTTCGCGGTAGGCTTTGAAACGTGAAAAATAGCACCCATGAAAATAAGTTTTTGTGTATAAAAAGCCCTTTTAACATTGAAAACCGTGAAAATTGATACCTGCAAATATGTCGATCTTTCATAAACCGCGAAAATAAGCATCTGCGAAAATTAATACGTTTATAGTATTTATTTGTTTGTCTCACTTTGAATGTGTACTTATAGAAGATGCAGTTGAACTCACCAAAATCGGCATTGTCATTCGCTTTATATTTAAGAAATAATTCATAGCAGGTATATAGTTGTTGTCATTTAACCAAGGACTGGGCCTTTATATTTAACCCAGATTTTTAGCAAAGTATTAAATTTACATAAAGATAGAGTCCATGGTTAAATAAAAATAACCATATACTGTCATGAATTAGTTTGATTCTAATATGACAGAAAATGGAAATTTCCATTCTGAAGCGACCTAGGAGGAGGTGGATTTACCATCTTCATCACTGTCTGTATCTTTGACATTATAATACACAATCTGATGTTTTCAACAGATGCAAGTTCAAAATCTGAATCCAAATCAAAACAATACCCTTTTACTTGTCTGAATGGCATGGTATAGTTCAAAAATGTTCTTTACCCTTATTTCCTTCATAAATCAAGATGAACAAAATCAAAAACATAGATGTTTTGCATCCCTTTACTCTTATTTCGATACCATTTGCGCAGGTGCAAAGTATGAAGTTATTGAGTATTACATGTACACTGGTTGACGATTAGGAAGAGCCATGTTAGAATAGTTATTTTAAACATATTATAAAATGGCATTATTGTAGTTGAAAACCATAGGTGACTAGCAGTTTTACTACATATTCATTTTCATATATTGTAGACTTTTCTTTGAGTACCTGGTTATCGGACAGAAACTTGAACATGTCATCTAATCTGACAGACATCCAAGTGGATGAATTATTACAAGACTTAGGATTGGTTGATTTTATGGGCAGTACCAGTCTGTGTGACCTTAACACGGCACCATTTGATACCATTACAGATCCAATAGGAGCTAAAGGATGGAATGATGGTAAATATAAATATAGGAAAGCAATAACGCTACATTATTTGAATGTCCTGAGGTGTCCATTGCAGATTTGACTGTCAAAAATGCAGTTTACTGGTGACGTATAGTGGAACCTGTGAATGGATATTTTTTAGCGTAAAATCAAGATTGACAAACCTTGGATAATCAAATAATATTCTGTTATTGAAATTCTGATGCATTCAAACAACTTTGTGTTTTATTTGTATTGAACGTAGTTGTTAGTGGACAAGGATCCAGACATGACAGGAAACCTTCTTTGTCAGAGGCATGTTGATATTGTAATGAACGATCAGTTCTGACCAATTAAATTATCTCTTACATAAATATTGCATTAAAATTTTAATTTGTTTTGTAGTTCATTGAATTAATCTATAATTAATGATTGATAGTGTATTAAAACCTTAATTCTCTTCAAAATTACATTAGAATTTGAAAAATTTATTCAAACTAAAAGTAACATTATTCATGAGGAACTTCAATAATTCATGAATTTGTAACTCCTATTGCTGTGAATAGCACTTACTACTCGTTTTGAAAACCCATATTTTCTTTCTGATAATATCTCAATCACATACTTTTACTTATTTCCAAACTCCTGTTAGTATTAGAATGAACCAAATTGAGCTGTTAGGAATCTGTATTGATTAGCCAAAGTAGAATAAATAAAAGCTTACTACTTTGATGATTTATGATTGTTTTGCCATTGTAGAATGTACAGATAGCAGTGTAATCCTACCAAACATTTCATCACCGGCTGCCTGTCATATAAATTCTGGTTGTAACACAACATCTTGTTGTGTTGAGGTGGGAATAATCAGAAGGTCATTGTATGTGGTTGCATTCCTCAACCCATGTAGATATAACCTTAGAATACAACTGGAGAAGCTTAAGCTGGACATTGACTTGTTTACATACACATGGGGTAAGAATTACTTGTTTACATACACATGGGGTAAGAATTACTTATTTACATACTCATGGGGTAAGAATTACTTGTTTACATACACATGGGGTAAGAATTACTTGTTTACATACACATGGGGTAAGAATTACTTGTTTACATATATATGAGGTAAGAATTACTTGTTTACATACACATGAGGTAAGAATTACTTGTTTACATACACATGGGGTAAGAATTACTTGTTTACATATATATGAGGTAAGAATGATAGGATCTTGCATAAGATCAAATTAAAGATAGGGATATTTTTCACAAGTGTAAGAAATCTTGTTTTTTCTGTAGTTGATTGTATTGAAACGAGAAGAAAAGACATAGAATTTCTTACACAAATAAAAAGTATCCGGGTCGTTGATTTTGATCAAATGCAAGTTCCTATTTCTTCCGTAAAACAAGAAACATGTGGAAACCTATACTGTGCAAGTATCGTTGTTGCCATTCGAATGTACCTTGCATTGTTACGTCAGGTGTTTTATGACGTTTAGTCATGGTTAGGATTGTTGTATCACAAAAATGAACACTTATGGTTGGTCATTTACCCATGGGAGACGAGGTCACATGCATCTATCTTACATGGGTAGTCTTCCTCTGAAAACACCATTTACAGAAGAATGATTTGTTCATATATACATTGGGGTTAGATCAGCTTGTTTACATACACATGCAATATGGGTTATTTGTTTACATACACAATGGGTAAGGGTGACTTGTTTACATACACAATGGGCAAGGGTGACTTGTTTACATTCACAATGGGTATGGATGACTTGTTAACATTTACATTGGATAAGCTTGACTTGTTAACATTCACAATGGGTAAGGTTGACTTGTTTACATTCACATTGGGTAAGGGTGGGTTGTTTTAATACATTCACATTGGGTAAGGGTGACTTGTTTACATACACATCAGGTAAGGGTGACTTGTTTACATTCACATTGACAAAGTCACCTTAAACATAAAAACTTCAGTGTCACTCTCATTACAATCAAGAGATCCTGGTAAGGGTGACCTGTTTACATTCACAATGGGAGTAAGGGTGACTTGTTTACATTCACAAGGGGAGTAAGGGGAACTTGTTTACATTTACATTTGGTAAGGATGACTTGTTTACATTCACATTTGGTAAGGGTGACTTGTTTACATTTACATTGGATAAGGGTGACTTGTTAACATTCTCAATGGGTAAGGGTGACTTGTTTACATTCACATTGGGTAAGGGTGACTTGTTTACATTCACATTGGGTAAGGGTGATTTGTTTACATACACATTGGGTAAGGGTGATTTGTTTACATTCACAAGGGGAGTAAGGGTGAATTGTTTACATTCACATTGGGTAAGGGTGACTTGTTTACATACACATTGGGTAAGGGTGACTTTTTTACAGTTACAATAGGTAAAGGTGACTTTTTTACATTCACAATGGGTAAGGGTGATTTGTTTACATTCATATTGGCTAAGGTTGACTTGTTTACATACACATTGGGTAAGGGTGACTTGTTTACATTCACAAGGGGAGTAAGAGTGGCTTGGTTTACATTCACAAGGGGAGTAAGGCTGACTTGTTTAAATGTACAAGGGGAGTAAGAGTGGCTTGTTTACATTCACAAGGGGAGTAAGGCTGACTTGTTCACATACACATTGAGTAAGGCTGACTTGTTTACATTCACATGGGGAGTAAGGGTGACTTGTTTACCTACGCAAAGGGGTAAGGCTGGCTTGTTTACATACACATTGGGTAAGGGTGACTTGTTTGCATTCACATTCAGTACGGGTGACTTGTTTACATTCTCATGGGGGGTAAGGGTGACTTGTTTACATACACAAGGGGAGTAAGGCTGACTTGTTTACATACACATTGGGTAAGGGTGACTTGTTTCATTCAAATTGGGTAATAGTGACTTGTTTACATTCACATTCGGTAAGGGTGACTTGTTTACATTCACATGGGGAGTAAGGGTGACTTGTTTACATACACAAGGGGAGTAAGGGTGACTTGTTTACATACACAAGTAGAGTAAGGGTGACTTGTTTACATTCACATTTGGAAAGAGTGACTTGTTTACATTCACATTGGGTAAGGTAGACTTGTTTACATACACAAGGGGAGTAAGGGTGACTTGTTTATGTACATTTGCTATAAAAGCAATGGATTAGAGTGTTTATTTTTAGAGCATGTTGCCAGTTTTATTCATGTTTGTTGACGATGCTGCATCCATGACCAGTTAAGACATGAATATAGAGTTGTTCAACATCTAGCAATGAATTCTGCACAAACCAGTGGTAGGGGCTTTCTTGAATTTACTATGATATATGAGGCCTCATGGTAAATTCAAGATGTAGAACAACAATGAAAGCATTGTTCCATTGCTTGGTTTTACTATGTATTTGTAGAGACTTTTTTTAAGCACATTTACTCCATAATATTTTTTTATACCCCGCCACACGAAGTGGCGAGTTATTATGTGATACCCTCAGTTGTGTGTCCGTCCGTCCGTCCGTCTGTCCCCCAAAGGTTTCCAACTGATAACTTGTGAACGAAATAACACAAGGTCTTCAAACTTGGTATGCAACTTGTTTACCACAAAACTCAGGTCAAGTTTGATTTTGGGTTCAGAGGTCCAAGGGGTTCTGGAGTTATGCCCCTTGAAACTTTGAAATTTTGTGAATTTTAGGGTTTCCGACTGATAACTTTTGAACGAAATAACACAGGGTCTTCAAACTTGGTATCTTAGTTGTTTACTACAAAACTCAGGTCAAGTTCAATTTTGGGTTCAGAGGTCTAAAGTGTTCTGGAGTTATGGCCCTTGAAACTTTGAAATTTTGCGAATTTTAGGGTTTCCAACTGATAACTTGTGAACGAAATAACTCAAGGTCTTCAAACTTGGTATGTAAGTTGTTAACCACAAAACAAAGGTCAGGTTCGATTTTGGGTTCCAAGGTCTAAGGGGTTCTGGAGTTATGCCCCTTTAAACTTTGAAATTTTGCAAATTTTAGGGTTTCAGACTGATAACTTGTGAACGAAATAACACGAGGTCTTCAAACTTGGTATGTAAATTGATTACCACAAAACTGTAGAGATTGATTTTGGCTTCCAAGGTCCAAGGGGTTCTGGAGTTATGCCCCTTGAAACTTTGAAATTTTGCAAATTTTGGGGTTTTGTACTCATAACTTGTGCATGAAATAACATGCTGTCTTCAAACATGGTATGTAAATTGTTTACCACAAAACACAGGCCAAGTATAGTTTTAGGTTCAGTGGTACACATGGTTGTGGAGTTATGCCCCTTTTAACTTAGAAATTTTGTGAAACGTGGCGGGGTATCATGTAATCCACCATTACTATTTTTTGTTTATTGTTAACATAACAAGGGGGATAGGAATGACTTGTTTACAGTAAGAATAACTTATATACATACACATGGTAAGAGTGATTTTTTTATTTACATAATCATATATTAGGAGTAATGTGAGATTTTTGAAGCAAACTTAACTCCTTATCTACCAGTGATGGATATATCCGCTCTGCTACCACAGATTGTTTTGATGTGCACCATGGTCCTCCATACATCTCAATTGCAAACCTTTTGTGTGTGTCCTGTAGCTTAATGGCAAATGTCTACAGTTTATATGGGCAGTATGTTTTTAGATCATTTTTGTAGTAATTACTGTTGTTACAAGAGCTGCAGAAACAGAAAACTCAAAATGCGTCAAATTTAAGGTAGGGAGGACAACTTCACAGACAATTTCACTTGGGAAAAGAAGACGGAAATGCTCAAAGTTTTGTTCGAAGTGTTGAGAACTGAGTGAAAATCAGATACAGTAGAACTTTGATGGCTAGAACTGCAATAACTCGGAACACCATGGATGACTCAAACCCTTTTTGTGGTCCCATTGTTCAAGTTTAAACACAGTTTGACCTCAAAATTTCGAACACCCCTTTGTCTCAAACTGTTTTCATCGGTTCCCTTGTGTTCGAGCCATCAAAGTTTGACTGTACATAGCAAAATTTTATTAAAAATAACACGCAGAAAGAAACTGCAGTTAAATTAAACGGAAAAATTTGATATTGAGCAATTTTGGCTCTACCGGCATTCCATATATTTCTCTGTCAATCGTAATTACAAAGCTATATTTGTAAAAAAAAAGCTTCACAGCTTGAAGTAGTGTTAAAGGGCTAGCTATCACTTTTGGTTCTCTGAAACGACTTTTGTGTGGAAAAAAGGTTAAAAAAAAACACTTTTTTTTTGGTGGGGATGGGCTGTTGTCCTCCACCCTCCCCTCCACCCCACCCAGTTTTCCTCCCATGCTGTCCTCCCCCAAATCCTTTTACTTGAACTTATATCATTGCAGCATCAACTATTTTCAGCATCCTCTCATTTGCATATAATTTGTATAAATTTGCAAATAAATGAAAATACGACGTTTTTTTAAAAACTCTGGTATGTAAAGAGTTAAAATGGAAAATATTTGAAGACAAAAGTACAACAGTAAATTACCAGCTCAACAATTATGTGCTTAAAACCTATTCTACATGTCAAGCTATTTATGATGTATTAAATTATATTAATTTATTTGCATGAATGCATCCAAAAGGGTCCAGCAAATATCACAATAAAAAATGCACAAGTTAACATATTATGCAGTATTGTAAACAAAATTAATAAATTTCATGGATTCTGATTATCACTACTCTAAAGTGCTTTGTAAAGTTGCTTGTGCTACTCAAAAGTTAAATACACTAAGTTCAAAATCTTAAAGTAACATTTATCAAATATGACAATCATTCTGATTAAATAGGAAAAAGAAGGGAAACGGGGAATGTGTCAAAGAGACAACGACCCAAAGAGGAGTAATAACAACTCAAAGCCACCATAAGATCTTCAATGAACGGTGAGGAAACCCCACACCCAATGGCAGGTCGGAGTTGGTCCCTAAAGCATGAATTTATCAACAATAAACAAGAAGCACTACAAGAACCATTAGTAGGTTCCTGATTAGGAACAGGCACATGAAGCCTGGTCTTGTCATGTTAGTATAGAGAGGTATTAGCCAATCTTCTGATTACCAATGGTAAATAAATTTAAACATGCAAGTGATGCACTATACAAAGTGCAGTAAAACCTGGTCCAATGGCCACCTTTGTATTACGTCAACCTTTTTATAGCAATCACAAATTTTGCCTCCCTTGAGATTTTACTATAAAAATGTACTCTTTGTAATGATCACCTGCCCAACACAGACAGTGGTTACTAAAATCAGGTCAAAGTGGTCATAATTTCTTTATATAACAGTCATCTTGCTATTTTGTTTACACTTGAAGTTCATGTTTCTCTTCGGAAGATAGTGAAATCCAGAACAATGCTGAAGTGTTCTGAATTTGAACACTTCGTAATAAGCTGTTGAATGTGTAAACAATCTAATGAAGCTAATGAAAACATTTTTAATTGCATTTACATTTCGACAATGGGGTCTGTAAGTCTCGTCATGTGACTCCCGAGAATCCACGATAAACCGGCAATTCGAAAACGTTTCCCGCCGAAACATGACATATGAGGATTATGACGTTCAAATTATGGTTTGATATATCTTTGTTTAAAATGTAACTTCCGGGTACAGATTTTGGTCCCGGAAGTACCAAAATTGTACGAGACTTACAGGCCCTATAAGATATGATAATAAAGAGCATTTTGTTCCAATCTTAGTTTAAATATATAAGCTAAGATTGTCCACTTCATATAAAGGTCACCTGCTTATAGCGGTCACTTTTTCTGAATCTCCTGAGTAACCATTATAGACAGGTTTGACTGTAGCTAGTTATGAAATTATTTCTTCTAATTCTGATTGTATTGTATTTTGACAGGTGAAAGAAGACAGTACTATCTATATGGTGTATTCCGTATTGAGTAAGTTTTGTTTTTAACATTTTTGAAAAATTTTGAATGATAAGCATGTGTGTGTTTCGTACATGTATTTTTTATGCTATTCCCAAAATGAGCTCAGGACATTTTGATATTTTATTTTGTCTGTTTGTCTGTTAGTCAGTCCTGAGGTCTTAAGGCATTTAGGTCAGTATAATTGTTAATTTTCTAATGTCTCAATGATATTATGTCGACTACATGCATGTTGAAAAATACTACCAAATTTTTCAACAACTGTGTATAAACAATTACATTAAAAATTTAGTTACTGTAAGGAACATATCATACTTAAATGAATTTGTTGAAGTTTGGCGTTTAAAGTCAACTCTCAACAACTATAATATCACAATGATATTTCTTCAAAATTAAATCAGCAAGATATGTGCTTTCTGACTGTTTGATATATCAGGAAAAATTGCAAACCTATTTCATATCCGTTTTACATCCGTAACTTTACCTGTGAAATGGATGAATAGTACCACGTCTGTAAAACATCTGTATTTTTACGGTTGTTTCCCAGATGTTTAACGCTTGTAAAAGGGATGTGACACATTAAACATCTGTATTACATCCGTTTCACGGACATTACATTTGTGTGTCTAAACAGATGTTTTACGTATGTTCAAAAACACCTGTTTTACGGACGTTTTTTAACGCATGTTTTACATCACATCCGTTATACACATGTAAAACGCCTGTAAACCCTCTGTTTGTAAAAAGGTCTGTTTTACATCCGTTGCAATTTTTAATATATAATTAAGTGACATTTTACATTTCATAACTCAGAAGTGTATTTGAATTTTAATTTCAGATTCATGATTAACCATATTGTATCAGAGAAAGCCTATGTAATGGACCTGAACATCAAAGTCTGTTTTGAAGCTACTTACAGTGGAAGTTCCTGTTTACATGAGTTTACAATATTGGATGATACCAGTTTTAAATATCCAGTCTGTAATGCTACTGGGGAAGAAAACCTTCCTTTTGATGGTAGGTACTGAGAAATAACAATATTTGGGGGATACCAGTTTTATGTGTCCAGTGTGTAACTTGACTGGTAAAGAAAACCTCCTCTTTGATGGTAGCTACTAGAATTAAATTTTTTTTTGAGGGGGTACCAGTTTACGTATCAAGTTTGTAATCGGACTGGATTACCTTCCCTTTGATGATAGGTACTGAATATTACAATATTTGAGGAACTATTACTATATAGCAAGTAATTTTCGTGAGGTTTTAATTTTTGCTATATTCACGAGGTTTTTGGATGTGCAAAAATTAAAACTTGTATATCTTTATACATGCTAATTACACAATACAGGATTTTTGGGTGCTCACTCCGGAAACAAATCTTTTATTATTGTCTCGCCTGCGACGAAAGTCGCTGAAAGCGAGACAAGGGTATAGCAATCCGACGGCGTTGTAAACTTTTTTCTAAAACCTTCATAACTTTTCAAGGGTAATACATACAAACATCATCTTTGGTCCACAGCACCACCAAGTGATGACCTTTCCAGCAGCAAATATTTTGGATGACCTTGACCTTGTTTTCATGGTTCAATAAGCACATAAACATTGCGACATAGTTTCACATTTAAGTCCTTTTCTCAGGAACTATAATACCTAGACTTGTCATATTTGGTCTATAGTGAGATCTATATGGGTACACGGCAGTCTGACACCTGTCGTGTTGCCTTGACCTCAATTCATGGTTCAGTGAACTTAGAAAATCTGCGACATAGTTTCACATTCAAGTCCTTTTCTCAATAACTGTTACACCTAGACCTGTCATATTTTGTTTGTAGGGAGATCTATATGGGTACACCCTAGTCTGACACCTGTCATGTTTCTTTGACCTCAATTTCATGGTTCAGTGACTTTGTTAAATTTTTACATTCAAGTCTATTTCTAAGCAACTGTAGCCTCTAGACTCACAATATTTGTCCTATAGCAAGATTTATTTGGGTCCGACATTTGTCATGTGACCTTGACCTCAATTTCACAGTCTAGTGCCATGTTAAGTTTTTCTGCTGTAGTCCATTTCTCTATAACTAGAAGTGGTAGGTTGATAATATTTGGTATGTAGGTTGGTCTTGGGTAGTACATGTCAGTCTGGCAGGTGACTTCTGTCCTTGACCTCAATTTCACGGTCTAGTGGCCACGTTAAGTTTTTCTGCTTAAGTCAATTTCTCAATAACTAGAAGTGGTAGGTTGATAATATATGGTATGTAGGTTGGTCTTGGGTAGTACATGTCAGTCTGGCAGGTGACTTTTGTGCTTGACCTCAATTTCACGGTCTAGTGGCCACGTTAAGTTTTTCTGCTTAAGTCCATTTCTCAATAACTAGAAGTGGTAGGCTGATAATATAAGGTATGTAGGTTGGTCTTGGGTAGTACATGTCAGTCTGGCAGGTGACTTTTTATACCCCCCGCAAACAACGTTTGGGGGGTATATAGGAATCACCCTGTCTGTCTGTCCGTCTGTCCGTCCGTCTGTCCACACTTCTCGTAAGCGCAACTCCTCTTAAACCACTTGAAGGATTTTGATGAAACTTTACACAAAGGAAGGACACTATATGGAGATGTGCATGAAGGAATATAATTATTGTCCGAAACCAGGAAGGGGAGATAATTC
>MJUU01057115.1:31186-42454 GCA_002080025.1 Modiolus philippinarum | reverse complement strand
TACAAGCCATAGGTCAATGATATTTGGTATATAGCTTGGTCTTGGTTAGTACATGTCAGTCTGTCATATGGCTTTGTCCTTGACCTCATTTTCATGGTCTAGTGAACAAAATTGAGTGTTTTATTAGAATATTTTCTTAATAACTGTAAGTGGTATGGTAATAATATTTGGCTTGTAGGTTGCTCTTGAGTAGTACATGACTGTTTTAGTGACAAGCAGGGACGGGCGAGACATCTTTTAGGGTCCACTCTTGTCTTTACTTCTTTATGAGCCTGATTTTGTTATAAAACTTTGTTTTAAACAAACTCTACTGTAGTAAATTTTATCCTTGCTTAAGTTGAATTTTAATAGGAATATAATTCCTGACACCACAGATTTTTTTTTTCTTGAATTCTGTTATCAATACAATACTGCCGATCCCCTAGCAGGGCTTCAAATTTTTGGCAAATTCTGTGTCATCAAGCTTACTTTTAACCATTAATAATGCATGAAAACCTGTTTCTACTATAAAAAATATGTAAAAGTTCTAGTGGAAAATCGATCGAAGCCTGTTGGTTAAAAGTTATATACAGATTAAATCACTTGCTGAGAATTGAAAAAAGTGAAATATAAGTACCATTCTCTTATTCATCTGGAGTCATTTAACCAGTTTTATAGATTTCTCCTAGGTAAGTAATTTGGTGATTACGAGTTGTTTTCATATTTTGTTCTATCTGTAAGACATTATATTTAAAAAGTAAGTGAGAATCGAACTGTCAGTCCAAAAAAAGAATAATACAAAGACAATGGCAAAATCGGAAACACAAAGATACAAAAAAAAAAACGCAGAAAAGAAATAAGGAAACGCACATATAGATGAACAACACGGTCCCATATAAAAACTGTGGGTGAGAATAGATGCACTGTTAAGAGTCAGGGTCTCAGGCTTCTAATAAGACAACCCCTTGTGTTGAACATGTTTAATACGGTATACGTAGTGCTGTCAAATCCGGCAGAGAAAACAACAGTCATAAGCTTTTCAAGGGAAGGTAAAGATCTGTTTTCATCTGTGAAACAGATATCTCATAGCAGTCCACAAGATCATGATTTGAAAATTAGGAAATAAGTGTGAACCAGTAGGTCTATGGGTGAGTTATTTGCAGTAAAGAAGTACAGTTATTCAGTGAGATAGAAATATTAAGCAATCTATTCTATTATGATTACATACTGGTAATTGTTTTACAGGAATGACACACCAGATTGATATAGCCAGCTCTTTCCAGTTAAATGTCACATTTGATGCAGAAGATGCAAATCGATTCTACATCTCCGTTGCATTTAAAGCCTGTGAAATATCTCCGTTCCCTGGAACTTGTCAGACCTTGGAAGTGCTTGCCTATTCAAACATTTTTAAAACTTGCGGAGGTTCACTTCATTTGTCCCGTAGGAGACGGAAGAGGGAAGCCCCAGTTGAACCATTCCGAAGTAGAACTTTAATGGGATTAGAGGAGAGTAGTGTTGAAGCAAGTCTAACTAGTTCAGACGAGTCGTACATTGTGTATGAAAGGAGACCATTAGGAATAGCCAAGAGATCTACCACAGAGTATGTATACCGTTAGCCAATCATTTTTGTTCTCTTATTCATGAGTCAGGCTTAAGGTCAGTCTCACAGCAACGCATTTTTACATTGTTATACCCACCCTTTTTATTGGCAGTCCCTCATGTATTGCCATAAATTTTTAAGGTCAATTTTCAAAAAATTGTTTAGTTCTTTGTAAATTATTCCCTTGATATATCACCGTGCTCACTTATTGCTGAAATATTTCCTGGTCCAAAAGGTGGCAATATAACAAGGGTGTACTGTCATATTGCTAATTGTCTAATAACTCAAAAAGATTAAGTTCCATTTCTCTATAATGTTTTTAACCCAAAATCTGCATTAATAAATATTTTTATGTAATGTTCAATGTAGTATTCTGAAAGTACTATTATTCATGGGGATCCAGTTTTCTTGGATTTCGTTGTTGACTGAAACCACGAAATTTAAAATCCCATGAAATACAAATTTTGGCATAACTTGCAGTGGAAACCCACTAAATCCATGAGTTCAAAAATCCTCTAAGCAATGATTCTTTGCGAAACAGCGAAATTTGAACTCACAAATAAAAGTACTTTCACAGTATTTCATTTATAGTTGTAGAACTTCAGTGTGTTAAAATTTTGTATGTTTAAACAGAGCTTTATTACTTCTATTTTTAGGCCAGTTGTAACAGATTTTAGGGGAGGAATTAAAATCTTATTAGACAGAAATGCTACCAATGAAGAAATTAGAACATATGTGTCACAGGTCAAAATTTATGAGGTAAGCATTACAATTTTGGGGTAATCTTGTTTTAGCTTACCTGACCCGAAGGGTCATGTGAGCTAATGCCATCACTTGGCGTCTGTCATCCGTCCATCCATCGTAAACTTTTTAAAAAATCTTCTCCTCCGAAACCACTGAACCAATTTTAACCAAACTTGGCCTGAATCATTATCAGGGTATCCTGTTTCAAAATTGTGTCCGATGAGTCCGAGGACCAAACAACATGGCTGCCATTACTAAGAATAGCACATAAGGGTAAATTGCTGTTTTTGGCAAATAACTCGAAAACCATTCCAGATATCAAAAATCTGACATGGGATAAAAGTGATCAGCATGGCAATTTTGAAGAAAATCTGATTACCAGTTTTGGATTTATTGCCCTTTTTCCCGAATTTTTTTTTCAAAATTTTAATGTTTTTAGCTCACCTGGCCTAAAAGGCCATGTGAGCTTTTGCCATCACTTTACGTCCGTCGTCCGTCCGTCCGTCAACAATTTAAAAAATCTTCTCCTCTGAAACTGCTGAGCCAATTGTAACCAAACTTGTCCTGAAGCATTATCAGGGTATGCAGTTTAAAGATTATGTTCGATTAGTCCGAAGACCAAACAACATGGCTGCTGTTACTAAAAATAGAACACAGGGGTAAATTGCTGTTTTTTGCATAAAACTAAAAAACTGTTACAGATATCAAAAATCTGACAAGGGTTAAAGTGATCAGCATAGCAAGATCTACCTTCCCTGCAATTTCAAAGAAAATCCGAAAACCGGTCTTGGAGTTATTGCCCTTTTTCTGTAAAATTTGCAAAATTTTAACTTTATTAATTTTTTATCAGAAAAACTATAGGAGATAGAAGTCAACTTTAAATTGCAAAAATGTTCAGCATGTCAAGATCTACCCATCCTGAAATTTTGAAGATAGTCCAAAAGCCCTTTTTTCATGGAATTTTCAAAATTTTCATTTTTTTATACGACCGCAAAAAATTTTGTGGTCGTATAATGGTATGGCGCTGTCGTCGTCGTCGTTGTCGGGGTTTTCGTTGTCTGTAGACACTTTAAGTTTTGGCCAATAACTCAAGTTCAAGTTGATCAATCCTTATGAAATTTTAACACAATGTTCCTTGGCACAAAAGGAAGGTGTGGATTGGTTTTGGTTATTATGGCCCTTCCCGTTTTTAAAATAGGGCCAAAAAGGGCAAAATTAGGTGTTTTCACCTATTTAGCTGTAGAATTTTTATTAATTATCGGATTTTGATTGGGTTTCTTTCAGTGTGCTACTGAGGTAATTTCCAATCAGTAGTATGCCAACAGAATTTCACGTCGCATGTACCGTTCATGAGATAAATGGGGTCCAAAAGGGGCGAATTTTAAAAATTGTATTTTTTTATTTTTAGTCTGATTTTGATGCTGTTTTTTGCAATGGATTCCTTATAAAAAGTAAATAGGCGCTGCAGCATCAGATTTTTGATAATTTGTTTCCTTTCCCAGTTATGAGGGGCCAAACGGGGCAAAAATTGCAAACATGCAGATTATATAAAATTTTTTATTTTTCATCGGATTTAGATGGGATTTTTATGCCCCCAGATCGAGGATCGGGGGGCATATTGTTTTTTTCCTGTCTGTTTGTGTGTCTGTATGTCTGTGTGTCTGTGTGTCTGTCTGTGCGTCCGAAACTTTAACCTTGGCTATAACTTTTGAACTATATAAGGTAGACTTTTGATACTTGGCAAGTGTATAGGTCTAGTCAAGAGGAACATAAATATGCACAAAAAAAAATTAGGTCAAAGGTCAAAGGTCAAGGTCATAGAGGTCAAAAAGGGGTAAAAATCAGAATCTGGGGGCATATGTAGTGTTTCACAAACACATCTTGTTTTCTTTGGATTCATCTTGATGTAAGCTTTCATTATTTTGTCAATGGATTTGGCGTAGCTCTTACCGTTTCCGAGCTATGAGGGGCTGAAGGTGGCCAAAATTGTAAATTTACAGATAACATAAAATTTTTATTTTTCATCAGATTTTGATGGGATTTTTTTCTTTGAATTCCTCTTGATATAAGCTTTCAGTACTTTGTCAATGGATTTTTTGTAGCTCTTACCGTTTCCGAGCTACAAGGGGTCAAAGGGGCCAAAATTGCAAATTTTCAAAATATGTGAAATCTTATTTTTCATCAGATTTCAATAGGATTTTTTTCTTTGGATTCCTCTTGATATAAGCTTTCGGTAGTATGTCAGTGGATTTTGCATAGCTATTACCATTTTCGAGCTACAAGCAGTCAAAGGGGCCAAAATTGTAATTTTTCGAAATATTTGAAATCTTTATTATTCATCCGATTTCGATCAGTTTTTTTCTTTGGTTTCTTCTTGATATAAGCTTTCAGTAGTATGTCAACAAATTTGGCATAGCTTTTACTGTTTCTGAGCTAAAGGGGCCTAAGGTGCCAAAAATTGC
This sequence comes from Modiolus philippinarum, assembly GCA_002080025.1. Taxonomy (NCBI): domain Eukaryota; kingdom Metazoa; phylum Mollusca; class Bivalvia; order Mytilida; family Modiolidae; genus Modiolus; species Modiolus philippinarum. The sequence continues at coordinate 37,666 of MJUU01057115.1, read as the reverse complement.
AACTGATTCAAGCTCTTTATTTGGTCCATTTAATTACTGTATCAAGCTCTTTACTGTGTCCTCATTCATTTTGAATTACACTTGTTCAAATTTCAGTTTTCGACATGCTGCGGTCGTATCATGCTGCCCTCGACATAGCCCTTTATTCATCTTTTATTTCCAAAACTATAGAAGATGAAGGTTAAGTGTAAATTGATAAAATGTTTGCAATGCTGTGGCAACTTCAAAACTGATGTTGAAAGTAATTGGTTGACCACCATTTTCAAAATGGCCGCCAAAAAAAGGCAGGAAAATTCAACATTTTCCGATTTATATGAAATTTGATTTCCAAATAGATATTGATGTTGCGACTTCAAAACTGTTGTTGAAAATTGTTTGTTGACCACCATTTTCAAAATGGCCACCAAAAAAGGCGGGAAAATTCAACATTGTCTGATTTCAATGAAATTTGGTTTGCAAATAGATATTGATATTGCGACTTCAAAACCATGTTGGAAATTGTTCGTTGACCACCATTTTCAAAATGGCCGCCAAAAAAGGTGGGAAAATTCTACATTGTCCGATTTCAATGACATTTGGTTTCCAAATTGGTCTTGATGTCACAACTTCAAAACTAATGTTGGAAATTGTTCCTTGACCACTATTTTCAAATGGCTGCCAAAAAAGGCGGGAAAATTCTACATTGTCTGATTTCAATGACATTTGGTTTCCAAATTGGTCTTGATGTCGCAACTTCAAAACTGATGTTGAAAATTATTCCTTTACCACCATTTTCAAAATGGCTGCCAAAAAAGGTGGGAAAATTCAACATTGTCCGATTTCAATGAAATTTGGTTTCCAAATAGATATTGATGTTGCGACTTCAAAACCGGTGTTGGAAATTGTTCGTTGACCGCCATTTTCAAAATGGCTGCCAAAAAAGGCGGGAAAATTCAACATTGTCCGATTTCAATGACATTTGGTTTCCAAATTGGTCTTGATGTCGCAACTTCAAAACTGATGTTAGAAATTGTTTGTTGACTGCCATTTACAAAATGACGTTTCGACTTCAAAACTGGTGTCGAAAGTGGTCCTTAGCAAGAATGTTTTTTGTCAAAAAAGTCTAACAAAGAAATAAAACATGATCAGACTTTAAAAACAGTTCAAGATATTGGAGGTGTTTGAGCTACGAAAGTTTGAGCCAGGTGAGCGATACAGCTAGGCTCCTGGTAGCCTCTGGTTTATTTTTTATCAAAGAAACTAAAGCAGATAGTGGTCAACCTTTTTAGCAAAAATGTTCAACATATCAAAATCTGCCCACCCTGAAATTTTGGAGAACATCCAAAAACTGTTGTAGGAGTTATTGCCCTTTTTTTCACAGAATTTTCATAATTTTCATATTTTTTGTCTTTTATTTCCAAAACTATAGAAGATGAAGGTTAAGTGTAAATTGATAAAATGTTTGCCATGCTTTGGTGACTTCAATGAAATTTGGTTTCCAAATAGGTATGTCCCAACTTCCAAACCGATGTTAAAAATTGTTCCTTGAATGCCATTTTCAAAATGGCCCGCCAAAAAAGGCGAGAAAATTCAACATTGTCCGATTACAATGAAATTTGGTTTACAAATAGATATTGATGTTGCAACTTCAAAAACTGATGTTGAATGGTGTTTATTGAACGCCATTTTCAAAATGGCCGCCAAAAAAGGCAGGAAAAATCAACATGTCCAATTTCAATGAAATTTGTTTTCCAAATAGATATTGATGTTAGGACTTCAAAACTTATGTTGTATATTGTCATTGCCGGCATTTACAAAGTGATGTTTCGACTTCAAAACTGGTGTCGAAAGTGGTCCTTAGCAAGAATGTTTTTTGTCAAAAAAGCCAAACAAAGAAATATAGTAAAACATGATCAAACTTTTAAATACAGTTCAAGATATTGGTGGTGTTCCAGCTACCAAAATGCACTTCATTCAAGATGGTAGCCAGAGGAGACCATTGTTTAACATAAGTGGAAAACATGTTTAAAGATTTTCTCCTTTGAAACTTCTAGAAAATGAGACACTTTAACTTTGGGTTAATTTGGGCTGTAGTTTATGTCAGTCATGGACCAGGTGAGCTATACAGGCTCTTTAGAGCTCTAGTTTTTTACCTTAACAATGTTTGATTATTTCCTTACGATTTGGAAAATTGTTGTATTTCCAGAAATTTTTCGTTCCAGTCCGTCATTTTATTGCTTTGCTGTATATTATTGGGATGTCCAAAAAAGGGATATATAAAAATTTACAATTTCTTTTGATTCTGTAAAGTTGGATAATAATTATTGTGTCACCTGCGATCACGCAGTGGCGACATATAGGGATCACTATCCGTCGTCTTGCGTTGTCGGCATCGGTGTCACAAAAATTTCTGTCACATTTTTCTCAGGAACTATGTATCCGAGCTTTCTGCAATTTGGCATGGAGTATCAGTATGGGGAGCTATACTGTGTAATAGAGTTTGGGATCTCTCACATGCCCACTTCCTGTTTGATGGAACTTAGAATAATTTTTACGTCTTGAAAATTTCTGTCACGTTTTTTTCTCAGGAACCACAGATCCCAGCCTTCTGCAATTCAGTATGGAGTATCAGTATTGGGATCTATATCCTGTAATGAAGTTTGGGAACTCTGGCATGCCCACTTCCTGTTTGACGGAACTTAGAATATTTTTGCTGATTGGCATCACAAAAAATTTCTGTCACATTTTACTGACGAACTACATATCCCAGCCTTCTTTAACACTTTATCCACCAGTGACGTATATATCCGCTCTACTACCTAAGACTGTATTGATGTGCACCATGGCCCTCCATACAATTAAATTGCAAACTTTTTGTGCGTGTCCTGTAGCCTAATGGCAAATGTCTACAGCACTTTTATGAAGTAGTTTTTAAGACAACTTTTGTAGCAATAACAGCTGTTAAAAGAGCTCCAGGAACAGAAAAGCCAAAAAATCGTCAAATTTAAGGGAGGGTAGGCAACTTCAAAAATAATTTCGCTGGAGAAAAGAAGTTGAAAATGCTCGAACTTCGGTTGAATAATGTAGAAAAATGATTGAGAATAACAGACATATCACAATTTTAGGAACAATCACTCACAGAAAGAAACTGTGCCTAAATTTAGTGGAAAATAAGGAAATTGAGTGATTTTGACACTACCAGCTTTCCATATATTTCTCTGTCATGAGCAAATCTTACGCTATTTATGTCAAAGATTCAGAAATGAAAGTGCAGTTACAGGCTTAGCTACTGGCACGAAGAAAAGCCGTTTCGGCACCACTTCCGGTTGTCTGGGACGACTTTAGTACGAAAAAAACGTCAAAAAACACCATTTTTAGGTGGGGGTGGGCTGTTGCCCTCCACCCGCCCCCTCCACCCCACCCCAATTGGCCTGCCATGCCGTCCTCCCCCAACTCATCATACTTGAACTTATTTCCTGTCAGCATCAACTATATTCTTCCTCATCTCATTTGCATATAATTTGCATAAATTTGCAAAGAAATGAAAATATGACTTTCTACAAAAAAGCTCTGGTAGACAAAGAGTTAATTTAGCATGGAGTATCAGTATAGGGGCCTATACTGTGTAAGAGGGATCTCTTGCATGCCAACTTCCTGTTTGACTGAACTTAGTTTTTGTGTTATTACGCAGGCGACACATGTCTTCCGTGGAAGACTTACTACTAAGTTACTGTTATTTATGAAATTGGTACATACCAAATTGCATGTTAAAATATAGGCCTTTCTCATCTTTGTTTTATCTTTCAAAAGCAACAACTTCGACAAAGTAATCTTCAGAGCAGTGACCTAGAAAACAATGACAAAACAACTGGTATACGGTCAGCCCTAATTGCTCTGGGTACCAGAAATCCTGCTACTGTCCACACAACTAGAGAGATGTTTACTGGGACCTTTAATGCTATTGGAGGTATTTTTTTATGAGTATAATGTTTATGTTGTCATCACTAATATATATTGTTAATTATTAAAATTTATTAAAGCACTAAAATTATTTCTAGTTTTCCTGCATAAAACTCATAGAACACTTATTAAAGCCATTGCCGGCAAAATACCCCTGGAGACTATTTTGCCAGTATCAGCAAAATAGCCAAGGGCCTAATATATACCAGTATTCAACTACATGGATTTTTTTTTTACTCTGATCAATACTAAAAATTATTCAAATACTACACAGCAGTTGATTTTTATGAAGTTCTTATTTTTGCTTTATTTGTAATAAGTGACAAAATGAATGGGGCACAGTTAGTCCCTATTGGTATCCAAAATTTCTGATGAAAATAGGTTTTCTATGACTTTCAGATATGTTGTCAAATTAAAAAGATTGCTTTGGCAAACATTTCAGAGTTTTCTATTGATATAGTGTTTTACATGTAAACAATAAAGCAAGCATTTTCATATATTTTTAGGAGAGTCGATATTTCTAATGTTGAACAGCAGTGACTTACTAGAGGACTCGCAATCATACATTGTTGGACATGGTTTATCGCTGAATGGTACCAAGCTCCTGGCAGACAAACTAGCTAATTTAAGTATTACAGACCTGAGAAATCTTCTGGATATAAAAAGACAGAATGCTACAACAGTGAAACAACTTCTAGAGGATATCAGAGACCTGTCCAAAGCATTGGTATGATACAGAATTTCATTTTAATTGTTTATAGCTTTTATATATACAAAGACCTTGAAAGAAGTTGAACAATAGTCGGAACAATTGAAAATTTTATATTCAAAACACACACCTGTTACAACGAAGCACAAATGTGTGTATGTGTAGAAAATTAATGGCAAAGAACAGTTTAATAATACAGTTGAGCCTGTCTATAAAGGTCACTCAGGGGATTCAGGACAAATGACCACTATAAGCAGGTGACTTTTATATAAAGGAGCCAAATTTCCAAATTGTTATTAATTTTTTGAATTAGAATGTCCACTTTTAATACATGTACACAAAATTTACACAGCCAAAAGAAACCTGATTACATTGTTTACACATCGAACAGCTGATTACGAAAAAATTATTAAAATTTCACACTTGGAATACTTCTGATTACCTAACATAAATGGCTTCCAGATTAATATTATACTTCCAATGTAAACAAAATGAGAGAGATGACTGTTATAGGTAGGAATTTTTACTAAACAGACTCGATTTTACTGACCGCTGACCGTGTTGAGGAGGTGACTGTTATAAAGACTACAGTTGTATAGTAAAATCTGTAGGGAACCAAAAAATGTGACCGCTACGAAAAGGTTAACGCTATACAAAGGTGATTTTAAGACCAGGTTTTACTGTACATCAGCAAACGAAACAAAGGGAATTGAATAAAAAAAAAAAATTATACTTAGGCAATTCAGATTCAACACAATTTGAGACAACATAACAAATAAACAAAAACACAAGGACGCCACAAAGCTAAAAGCACTATAGCAGTGTGAACCTTTACAAAAATTTGAGGCATCATCATGGATTCTGGAAGGATTAGCATGAACTACTCCACATGTAGCACTCGTCACACTTCATCAATAAAAATCAGATTTTCAGAATTTGTATTTTGGCTTTTTGTTTTAGTGTTTATATGCGTATCTATTTGAGATGCATCCTTTGGTTTTAGATATAATTGATTAATATTTTTAGACAGTATCCATTTGTCACAAGCTAAATGTTGTTGAAACTGCTTCCATTAAAAATGGTGTTTTAAACCCTAGAATCTCAACATGTACATAAGATTTGACATAAGAATTTTTTCTGTTTCAGTATTTTGACTATTATGACCAGCTTTATGGAGAAGGAGAGACCATTTTTACATCCTTTGATTTTAATCTGACTGGCACCATGGATTTCCCACGACAAGATGTACAACCTATGGAGTACACCAAAGATTTCTTACTAGGTGATCTGGTTCCCATGTCATTTGGTAAGTTTTACTCATTCCTGACCTAGGCTTATAAGTTTAGTTTTAGGTATGGACTGGAACCCAACTGGTACTTGTCCATACTTGTTCATTTTGTCTTTTGACTTCATATTTTACAGGCAAGGTCATTGACACAAATCAATTTTGATATTATTTCATTAAAATACTTTTCAGTCTTATACTAACATTTGGAATTTTTATCACAAGAAGCTAAAATTTATGGAAATTATGGTGATGAATTTAGTTGTAGTATTCAAGAAGTATAATATTTGTAAATCTTTGCAGAAAATTAGGTAAGAATTCCTTAATATTGAAACAAGTACCATTGTTATAGAATTAGGAAAGGGGGATAACCACAGATTTTCAATATTACAAATCTGATGAACATATTTAAAAATGGATATTTGTGATGGTAAAATCCTGTAGTTACCCATAAGATCCACATATAATAATACAAACCTTAAAATCACCAATGTATAAACATACAGTCAAATTTGGATGGCTCAAGCACCGAAGGGACCTATGAGGG
>MJUU01057115.1:17023-31160 GCA_002080025.1 Modiolus philippinarum | reverse complement strand
CCTTGGTAATCAAATAATCATTAAATTTTTGCCTTGGTAATCAAATAATCATTAAATTTTTGCCTTGGTAATCAAATAATCATTAAGGATGTTTGCTGGTCATGTTGTGTATTTCTGTCAGATTTTCGGACTTCTCTGGTTTTATCCATTTAAAAGCTTAATAACGTTTTGCCCGGTGACCCCCTAATTTTTTTCCATAATTTCATTTTATACATCTTTTGGGGCATTCTGACAAAATTTTATTCAATTGGTGTTATTTTGTCACATTCATTATTGGATAAACATTCCTCATGTTAAACCTATGAAAAATGCGGAAGAGTTCAGTTTGCCGCCATTTTTTCAAACACTTGAATCTCAATAATTACATCGGTAACCTATTAATTTTTTTCATTTAAACTACTTCTCTTACAATTTTCTAACAAAAAATCACATTTAATCGGAATCATTGTTATTTCAAAGCTGACCAGCGAACATCCTTAAATTCAATAAATTTTTGGCTTGGTAATCAAAAAGTATATGAAATGCAAGCTAATAATCAAATAATCATTAAAAAAATGCCCTGATAATCAGGTAATCAAGAAACCCATGACGGGCCTCACCTATGAAAACAGTTCCAACTAGAGGGTATTTCTAGTTTGTGAGGTCAAACTGTGGTAAAATTTGAGCAAAAGGCCTAGAAAAGGGAGACATCCATGGTGTTTGAGTTATTGCATTTGGAGCCATCAGAATTAAACTGTATTTAAATCTTGTTTATTTGTTTTATTACAGTTTTCAATGTCGGAGGGTACTATGGTATGAAGTTTTCCATCGATACCTCTGTGATGGATATGACAGCCAGTAGTGGTATAGAACCCTTTGGTGGTGCCATTGTGTACGGTGAGCTCCAAGTGGGATATTATGTATCTGGTGTACTGAAGCTTGAAGGACAGATCTTGGAACTAAAATTTCCAACAAATGCAGAAATATCATTTAATAAATTCCCTCTGGATGTAGGGTTAGTATTTAAATTTGGATTTATAAAAAGGCAAGCTCAAATGTCCACCTGAACCTATTGGGTGGTAGTTCTGGATGTTCAAAGGGTGGAGATTTTGCTAATGCATGAGGTTTTAGGAAAGTGAAAATCCTACTTTAGTGGGAAAATAGGTGCTTTAGTTCAATTAAAAAAATGGAAATATCTTTCACTCATGTAAAAAAATTCTTTGTGATAATTGTTCTCTTGTTTACTCATGATGAGGTGGAACATTCATGAAATTTTTTTCAATCTTTAATTTCTGTAATGTAAGAAACTATTATTCTCAGTTCACAATTTTAATACTTGCATGTTTTGCTTTCTATAAATTTGTCATTTTTAATTTGCCGTTTCAGGAACTGAAGAGTTATGGGTAAAGTGACTGTATTTCAAATTTTGGTGTTTGAACAATGGATTTTTAACCATCAGGTTTCCGCTTCACGCTCGACACCCTTTTCTGTTTTAATTAATACTTTTTCCCACGACCCCATTTCCCGCTGACTTAAACAGCCAGTGAATCTTGCTTCACGTTTATATCCCATGGAGACAGATATCATGGGGATATGATTTTATTTATCCTAACTCAAAAACATTCAACATTGCTTAAAAGACTTGTTAACTGGTTAATCTGTCAAAAAAAAACTTTCCAAATAATGGTTACAATTTTTCTGTGAAATTGCCATCCCTAGTTTTCATCAATCAAAATATTATGGTGTATGCTCTACCTGTACATCTTCAGTTGTTGAATTGTAAACACATAATTGAATAATATTTAAAAATATCTCGTAACACTATTTAAATTTGTCTTTTGTAGGCTAGAAATGACCTTGAATCTAACCCCTACTAAATTAAGCCTGAATGGTGTGGTAACACTCAACGTGAACTTGATCGTGGAGACTATAAACAAAGATTTATACAGGAACCAACTATGGTATTACTCAGCTCCAAACATACAGAAGAAAGTAGTCAACGAACACACAACAGAGGCAGACAGCAGTCCACCTCAAATTTCAACATTTATTGGTCAGCAGGTAAAAAGGGTGATCAAACTAGGGTCTGTTTTATTGACCAACTTCCTATTGTTCTACATTTTGTAGTCATCAAGGAACAAAATACTCATGGTAAGGTCAAGATTGCTATCACCAGCTTGAGGAAAATTCATTTACTAAACGTAGAACTACAGACAACCCCTCTTCAGAATGACATTCTTGAAAACAGAATCCCTCTATAACAAGTTTTACAGCTTTCTTGAGTAATGAAGAGAAGATTGATATCTTGATTCTTCAAACTGACAAATACAGTTTAATGTGACAATTGTCATTGGACAAACATGGTCGTTGTAAAGAGGGTCCATTGTATTTTGGTAACAACGTACATGTATGGTGGTAGGAGTTCCTTATTTAAGCATGAATTTTGGTAAAATTTTTGATTTATTGCAACCTTATAAGAATGTTTGTATTTTCGTCTCTGCAATAGAAATCAAATAAATTCTGCTGAAGTGAAATATTCAGATATATCCTGTAATATGATGGTTACCTTGACCGTATCCCTGTGGTAGCAAAATCATAATTTTTAAATGCTTTTACAAGAAAAAATATAGTACAGTGGATTCCACTTAATCGCAAACCTGATAATCGCAAAATTCGGTTAATTGCAAAAGAAATCAAAACACCGATCCATTTCCCATTCAAATAACGTTAAATTCTCCTGTTAATCGCAAAGCAGTTAATGGCAAAATTCGCTTATTAGCAAAAGAAAATTTGCTAAAAATGCATGAAAGTTTCGTTTATAAGCAAAACAGAGAGGTTTATTGCAAAAACAAAAGGATAAAATTTTGACAATTGAATAATATTGACAAGTGTATTTTTGTAACAGATCGATACCGGATGTTTGGCAGTGACACAGATCACATGTATGAATGTCCAACCGCTGTTATTTGCTGATATAAAATATTTACTACAAGAAATTGTGTTTCTTCTTTATTGATTTGTTGTTCTTACTTCAATAAAACTTATGATTAAACATAGAACTTGCTGCACTTAAGATCTTCGAAGATTGTATACACAGGTAAAATGGGGAATCCCCTATTTTCACAGTCATCTGATTTACAGTTAAACATAATTAATGTGAGTGGTAATTATTGATTAGAGTAAAGGAAATGGGCAATTAGCAAAGGAAATTTGAAAAAAAACATGCTAATTATGATTTATAAAATAGACTAATTATAATTGGAATCCTACTTATAAATATTCATGTATTGGTCACGTGACACTATTCCTATTTATACACAATTTGTCAAAGATGTCCTAGATTGTGGACAAAACAATTTCTACAATGATACAAACCTGGTGTACAAATAAAACACAGAAAAACAATTTTTTATGTTTATCATTGCTACAATGTAATGGAATAACAGATAACTACGATGTAAACATATTATTGGATGTAGGTCAACAAAGGTCACACAGGTACTTACACTCTCGATCCCAGACAAGAAAAAAAACAACACTAGAAGTTTATAAAACTTTATTTTTCACAAACATAAAATTTTTATTGAATGAATTTCAAACAATATAAACAAAAATACAAATATTTAACAAATATTTCACAATATTGACACTTTTATATATATATGCAGTCAGAGGTATCGTAATTGTCGTCAGCTGTTCTGTACTTCCGGTCTGTACTGGGCTTTCGTTAAATCGAAAAATCCGCTTAATCGCAAAATTTTCTCTGACAAATGGGCTTTGCAATTAAGCGGAATCCACTGTACTTCCAGCAGAATATGATTGTTATTCGTATCCCTTTTGAAGATTCCTAAATAACATATAATATTTGGATAGATGTTTAGTGGCAGACTTATGTTCACACATCAAACTTAAGATTTGCACTCCTTAGTAGTTTATATAGTCACATTTAGATGATCAGTAATAAAGCATTCCATTTCTTATAAACTAAGTGGGTAACGTTTTGAACATCTTTTTATTTCTGAGCCAGACTTTTTTTCTTTAACAGTCTTCCACTACGTGTCTAGTCAGACAGCTTAGAAACAGAGATTATACTCAGCCTTTGTATGAAATATCAGTCCATGCAGAGGATGACCGAAGTTGTGTACAGCTGACGATAGATGTTGGTACAGCACCAGGAAGTAGTGATGTTCTATCTGGATTCATATTGGCAGGACCAAGTACAATACTTAGAGAGGTAAGATAGATGTTGTTAGGTTAAATAAAAGTTTATACAGTATACCCATTACAAAAACAGGAAAACAGCAAACACCTACAATGGCCAGGAACTACAATCACATGCCACAATTTACAAGCAAACTGCACCAGAAAAACAATAATGAAAACAAGAGACAAACATAAATAACGATAGGAACTTGGGATAGCCGGACTTGGTACCGGCACCAGCAAAAGCCAGTGGTAGGGTTAAACCGGTTTATGGGTACCCAAACCTCCCCTTTCCTTATCCCGTTTCCCTGTAGTATCATGAACATGCGAATAAAACCCAATACAGGTAGACTACTGACTCAATGACCACTATCTTGGAACAGAAAAAGCATAAGACAAAACTTAATTTTGAAAGAAGGGTCAAAGAGTGCTCGCCGCTAAACTGCCGGCTAGCTCAAGGAATCTAGTCTGCTGGTAAAACACTGTCGCACTATGGAAGAAAAATCAAACTCAAAACTTCCCGAAGGGTTTGGTAAAGAGTCTTCATGTATTTCAGCAGACATCGGCAGTATCAGTGAGAGGCCAGTATATATGTAAAGTCTTCAGGTCACTGGAATCCAAAGCCAATTTAACGGATTTGTTCAGAATATCTCGTCGATATCCACTATTACGTAAAGAATGTAAGTTACGTCCCAGTTTTTCTGGATTATTAATCAGTTTTTGACATTTTTTAACAACATTTCCATAAAATCGAGGATGAGAAATGCCCTTTGTTATTAGCTGTTTCCGAGTCACGTCATATCTAGATATCAAATGTTCATATCTTCTGTAAAACTTCTTAAAAGTATTTAATAATTTATGAAAATACATGCCATGTCTTACAATTTTCCTATAATCTGTATGCAAAATGAGAGTGAAACTCCCTATGCACCACCTATTATATCTTCCTGATTACAGCATTTGTCCATTGTTTCCAAAATTGTATTGTGTTTATCATTTAAGCACTTGCATCATTTCGTTATTGTCAAGTCTAGAGGCAATCAAACATTTTCAAGACCAAAAATCATGGACAAGGACTTTTATGAAAGCAGCAAAATGGTTACAAAGCTGAAAAACTCAGGAGCTATTTTGGGCCTAAGTCCCCTGCTCCCTAATCATAATGGGGGTCTAAGTGGCCCTCTTTAACCCTGGCCTCATAAAATCTTCCAATTATACTCACTCTGAAAACATGGCATGTATGTATACCCTACATGAGGATTTTTCATGTTGTGTTTAATTTTAGCTATGTTCCTGGTACACAGTGAGGTGACAAATTTAGCTTGACATTAATTTCACTGTCTCTTAAAATGCATAGTATAAAGTATAAAAATAGGAATTAAAAGCAAAGCTAATATTTCATGGCCCTACATTATACCAAAATCATGAACAAAAGCTGACACAAAATACATATTGATATATTCCAGCCACTGACAAACACTGGAGTCCCTCTCTACTTCACCATCTGGGCAGAAAATGGATCTGGATTAAGATCAAAAGCCACATGCTCATTACCGACATACGACATAACAAACCCGACTGGGACAGTAACAGCAGATTACATGTCCACCAGTAACCCTGCTACACTGAAGGCAGCTGTCGTCATCACAGAGGACTCTGCGTTATCTGTTTCACAGGTTGGAGTAGGATATGGTAAAGGAGTTTATGGAGACCAGATTGTACCATGGACAAATATCAGTCTGGAAGCTCAGAACTTGTCTGTTTCACAAGGTATATAGAGTTCAGACTAAAAAATTAAAGATGAATAATTGTAAAACCTGGATAGAGAATAAAAGATAAAGACCAGAATTTTGAAGTTCTTTGACATAAATACTGGTGATATGAAGTTGTTTGAAGATTGAGAGGAATCCAAAATCCTTAATTGAAAAAACACTCAATTTTGAATTTCCACACTTAAAGAAAAAGCAGTAGAATAAAATTTCACATGGAATGTATTAAATAAAGCATATATTTTGTTCTTTATAAAGTTTATTTTTACAAACATATTCTCTGAAATTGACTTTTGATCCTTTTTCCCTTTCTTTGTATCTTCTCTCATTGCCTCCAGCTGATAAAATGTTTTATGTGTGTTCCATAGAATCATTGGTTTGATGTCATAATATCCAAGTTTCTGGGAATTTTTTGGACATCAGTATTACTCAGTCAGCTATTTTAAATTAGCTACTATGAATATGGAAATTTTCTTGGCAGTTTTATTATACCCCCGCAAACAAAGTTTGGGGGTATATAGGAATCACCCTGTCTGTCTGTCTGTCTGTCTGTCTGTCTGTCCGTCCATCTGTCCGTCCGTCTGTCCACACTTCTCGTAAGTGCAACTCCTCTTGTACAACTTGAAGGATTTTGATGAAACTTTACACAAAGGAAGGACACTATATGGAGATGTGCACGAAGGAATATAATTATTGTCAGAAACCAGGAAGGGGAGATAATTCGACTTTGACTTTTCTGTCCGTCTGTCTGTCCACACTTCTCGTAAGCGCAACTCCTCTTAAACCACATGAAGGATTTTGATGAAACTTTACACAAAGGAAGGACACTATATGGAGATGTGTATGAAGGAATATAATTATTGTCCGAAACCAGGAAGGGAAGATCATTTGACTTTGACTTTTCGTTAATTCGCTATTTATGGGTTACCTCGTAAGCGCAACTCCTCTTAAACCACTTGAAAGATTTTGATGAAACTTTACACAAAGGAAGGACACTATATGGAGATGTGCATGAAGGAATATAGTTATTGTCAGAAACCGGGAAGGGGAGATAATTCGACTTTGAGTTTTCATTGATTCCATATGTATGGGTTACCTCGTACGCACAACTCCTCTTAATCCTCTTGAAGGATTTTGATGAAACTTTAGACGAAGGAAGAACACTATATGTAGATATGTAAAATGTCAAATAGGCTGAAAAAAGGTGAATTTTATATTTGTCTGATTTAGACAGAGTGTTTTCATTGGAACCCTTGGGAAAAAGTTTTTTCTTGAAGATTATATCATTGTGTCCATACTTGTATTTTGTCCACACTTGTACTGTGTCCACACCTGTATTGTGTCCACATCAACTCGATTTTGCACTTACCATATCGATTCAGGGTTCAATGAGCGGGGGTATCTTTGGCTGCCATTCGGCGACAGCTCTTGTTTTTGCTATTTATGATGAAAGGAAAAAAGCGCTAAAAAATGTTGCAAATTTCTTAATGAGATTGGATAATTTAGTAGTTTGACTGACAACTGCGAATTCATGACTGTGCGATATGAAATTTATTTATAAAACTGTGAAAAAAGACGGCACAAAATGAAATTGATCTAGAAAACTGTGAAAAAAGAAAAAACAGAGCAAAAATATCCTTGTTAGAAATGTTAAACCATTTATAAGAAGAGTGTTTACAGATGATTATAAAATTTTGTATTCCAGTGATTTTGTCTAAGCTGTCCATGCAAGTTGACAGAGTAGTTGTTCTGACTCAGTAAATAAACTTTCTTATCAGGTCTACAATTAAATTTTTTTTATTTTAACTTTTACTTCTGCAGCGGAAGATCCTAACAACGTGAAAGTGTTGGAAATGTTCACAGGACCACGAATAGGCAGACTTGCTGCTCCCTTGACTGTGCCAGGAATGTTCAAAAATGATTCTGGTGAATGTGCAAGAGCTTGTGCTGACATGTCTACTTTGGACTGTCAGAGCTTCAATTTTGACTTCCTCTCCAATACTTGTGAGCTCTTGAATGGAATAGAAAGCTCAGATTACAGTGTATCAGAGTCTGCCCTGTACAGATATTATGAGAGACTGGGTCGAAGGAATTTCCGAAAACTGGAGTACACAAATCTTAACCTGATTCACAACTCGACATACTATTTCAATATACACATGATCAATGATTTGGGTTATGAAAATTACATATCATCTGAAGCTGTCATGGTTGATTTAACATCACCAGAACCTGGTAAGTGCTACATATCATCTGAAGCTGTCATGGTTGATTTAACATCACCAGAACCTGGTAAGTGTTACATATCATCTGAAGCTGTCATGGTTGATTTGACATCACCAGAACCGGGTAAGTGCTACATATCATCTGAAGCTGTCATAGTTGATTTAACATCACCAGAACCTGGTAAGTGCTACATATCATCTGGAGCTGTCATAGTTGATTTGACATCACCAGAACCTGGTAAGTGCTACATATCATCTGAAGCTGTCATAGTTGATTTAACATCATCAGAACCTGGTAAGTGTTGCATATCATCTGAAGCTGTCATGGTTGATTTGACATCACCAGAACCTGGTAAGTGTTGCATATCATCTGAAGCTGTCATAGTTGATTTAACATCACCAGAACCTGGTAAGTGTAACATATTATCTGAAGCTGTCATGGTTGGTTTAACATCACCAGAACCTGGTAAGTGTTACATATCATCTGAAGCTGTCATAGTTGATTTGATACCACCAGAGCCTGGTAAGTGTAACATATCATCTGAAGCTCTCATGGTTGATTTAACATCACCAGAACCTATTAAGTGCTACATATTATATGAAGTTGTCATGATTGATTTGACATCACCACAACCTGGTAAGTGTTATATGGCCGCATATCAATGGGGCGGATTTTTTATACCTGTAAATTTTCAATGGGGCGGAAAAATTTTGTATCAATGGGGCGAAAAAAATCTGTATTTGTAAGGGGGTTATTTACCAAAAAAACATGTTCTTATTGGAAATATTTGCAACTGAAATAATAATTTATAAAACTAGATTTTTGAAAATAAATAATAAATTTAATTTGTTTAAATGTCTCTGTTGATGGCTATTCATTCCGACAAGATTCTTTTTGGAAATGTGACCAAATTTCTTGGCGATGTACCTTAAACAGAAAAAAAGTGTAAAGCAAAGTCAAGAAATGACTTGGATTGTACAAGGTGGCTTTCTGAAATTTTGGAGCATAATCATGAAATGTCCAAGCGCAACATCGAAAAGAAAATTCTCGGAAAAAAAACACAGCGAGAGCAGACTTGATGAAAATACGGTATCTCGATTTTAATCTCGAGACTGCACTTTTACACTACTGTAAAATTTTACTAAATGTCAATGTTTTTTGCAATACATTTAATAAATTATTTTAAAATCTAACTGATTTAAAGGTAATTTCAGCCATTTGGGAAACAGGTGAATCCGCCCCATTGATACATATTTTTCCGCCCCATTGTTACACATTTTCCCGCCCCATTGATATGCCAATCCGCCCCATCGTGCATCGCCCTGTTATATAGCTTATGAAGCTCTCATGGTTGATTTGACATCACCACAACCTGGTAAATGCTAAATATAATGTAAAGCTTCTTGTTTTATTTTTTGTTTTGTTTTAACATCACCAAAACCTGGTACCCAGAACTTTCATGTTTGATTTAATGTCTCCGAATTCTGTCAGGTGCTACATATAATCTGAAGCTGCCAGAAAACAATATTTTTCAAGAATCAAAAAAGTAAATATGCAATAGTAGTTACATGTATAAAAATCATAGTTTTTATATAATAAAAAAAAAGCAAATTAGGGTGTTGAATTTAATATAATTCGGTATTGATTGAACAAAATTTACTTTAACATGGCAATAGTCATGAAAATTAATTTTATGACACACACCTCTTCTCACAAACACAAGCAAATACTCAGCAGAAAAAGACATATTTTTTTCAATATTAATATATTTTAGGAGATATTTACAACATCAGCAGTGACACTAATGAGACAAAATCCTGTATGGAGTTACTACCTTCCAATAGACCTGATTGGAAAGTCTGGTGTCAGGGAGTTAACACTGCTGTTAAAAATCATAGGTATGTATGAATTTTTTTCAATAAAAAGATGTTTTGAAGAAAGATTCTTGACCTGTGAAATCGCAAGAACACAAAACCCATAGTTGGTAGATTAAAAGTATCTAGCACCGGTGAAAGTGCAAGATCAAGAAATCTCGGACACTCAAGTGTAAGATTGCAATATCTTTGACGAGGCTTACCAAGCCAGAGAACCATTGAAATCTTACCCAATGGTGTCTAAGATTTCTAAATCTTGCCATTTCAATGGTGTTTGATAATCTCTCTCATATTGATAATCACAAAATACGTTTTGTTTACCACCAGACAGTACTTTGCATATGACCTTCCTAGGTGATGTCAATGATGTCGGAATAAGTTGCTTGGTAATTTTCCATTTTGTACGGGGGATACAAGACAGGAATTTCTTGCACCCCTGAAAACCCGAACTGGCTTATCAATTTAGTAAGAATAAATTGATCTCTGACTAGTCTGTAATAGTAATTAAGTATCGGAACTTTGGTACAAAGCACTTTTACATTCAGTTGTCATTTCAAAAAATTGTAACCAAGTCTGTAAGAGCTAAATATTGTACATGTATAACAAAAAATAATATTTATCACATGAAGAGTCCGTAGAATAAAAACAAATTGTAATTGATTTCAGGATAGTGGTAGACGGTCCTGGGTCACAGACTGTGTTTAATGGATTAGTTTTCATGAATGATCTGACAACAACGAGGGCAAACCAGTATATTTCAGGTAAGTATGGAGTCTTAGACTGTGTTTAGTAAATGTATATATTGAAGTACCTCACCATTTCTATCGTGGAAATTTTAACCATTAAAACCGGTGTCTGTCAGTGTTTTTATTTAAACTCTCAAAGGTCAATGTTGAATAAATTGAGCTATGTTTACAATTAAAAACAATTTCTCATGTGACAATATCCCCCAATATTCATGCAGTCATCTTTTTGTACAGCAAAATCTTTCATTTGTACACATTTTATTTCTAATATAAATGAAGTCAGACCTTCAGGGTTAAATCTTAAGATTTTGCCATCACAAATATCTGTTTGCCAGCTCTGCTAAAGCATTGCCAGAAAAGTTTGCGACAGTTAAATCTATGATTTATCCCCTCAGATCCTAAAATACAGTAGGGTTTTCTCTTAAGGCCAATTAAATTTAATTGGTAGATTTTCACCCCTGCCCGCCCCTAGAAAATTGGCCTGCCTGAGATTAATTTATTTTTCAAAAATCCGCGGCGTCCAAATTCACGTATTTTACTTCGTGTCCGCACCCGATATATGTTTCCGTTTACATACGCGTAACCATTTCCGGTAGTTGACAAAACGATTTTCGCACTCGGTAGACTCTAACTGAAAAGAAAAGCTAGTATGCTTCGAATTTCAGCAACTCGATGACAATATTTGACACCTTTAATGACTTTGTATCGGATGCTACAGATTAGAATCAACTGGGAATGAGCTACATTATCGTTTATAGGACAGGTTGGGAACACACTCCCAAACGGAACAGAAGGAACAACCAACAAGACCATCAACAAAAATAAATTATATAAAATAAATTAAACCCACCTGCCCCATATTTTTTCACGGGGTCGGATGAAAATCTACATATGAAGTTTAACTGGCCTAATTTTACATTCAATACAGGGTCATTGAACAAAAAATTTGTTCCTTTCTGTAGCAAAAATTGACATAGCCTTATTTTCTGGTAAGCATTATAATTATACAGAAATAGTGATTCAAATATGAAATATTTAGTACAAGCATTAAATGAAATATCTTTGATGCAAATTAGTTTCAAAACAAAATTAGAACATTTATAATGTGTGATATTTATATATAGCAAATTGGAATGGATTTTCTGACAAGGAAAGTGGAATTCTGGGATATTCTGTTGCCGTGGGAACAGCTGCTTGTCAGGATGATATTTACCCTTACCATGATCCACAGAGTCATTGGGTAGACAGTTCACAGTGGACCAATAGTGCCATGATGAGTCCACTTCAGCTTTCAGGTAAATTTAGATGGACTAAAAGATGAAAAGTCACACTTTTATGCAAAACATTGTAAAAACTTATCTAATGTGCACACCTATTTAAAGGAAATATAGGAATTTGATTTCAAGGGTTATTGTACCCACTCTTCATGACAGGTACATGTATATTAAAAAATACACTAATCGGTCCTACACTCTGTCATATTTTCGTCACAAAATTATCTGCTCTTCCTGAAGAGATTTATGCTGTTTTCCTGTAATGAGTTGTATCTTTTTTTTTGCCTGTTAATCATATTGCTTTATCAACTTCCTGTTTTACTTGACTTCTAAAAATTAGGTACAAATGGGGGTATGCTTGGCACAACAACTTCAGAAGTGACACCTCTTAGAATTAAAACTTTATAAGTCATCATTGATATCCATTTTGGAAAAAAATTAATTGCACTGTCATATCCAAACCCATTAATATACATGTAACTGTATGTATTTTTACAGATAACAACTACTACATCACTGTAAGAGCCCTGAATTCTGTAAAGTATGGAGGACCATTGGTGACAAGTGTTTGTCACAGTACACCACTAACAGTAGATAATTCACCACCAATTATCTATGAAATCTTCAACATACAGTATAATGAAGAGACCTATAATCTGACACTGGAACACAACTCAACGTAAATATTATATTATATTACTTTTAGAAATTTGTAGCTCAAGAACAAAAGGGGTGGTGCTTACAGTTTTTCTTGTTTCACTTTAAAGTTCTTAATTTCTGTGGAGGGGTTGAAGGAGCTTCTTTAGGATGACAGGATCAGCCATTTTATTTAGCACAAAGTTTGGATAAACACTTAATATTTTGGATTTATATTTGTCAATTTTTGGGTCTTTGGATTGTAAAATTTGATTTTTTGGGGTATGGGGGGATTGGGATTTGGACATGTAGTTTAAATAGTGTCTAAGTCTGTTTATCTATTTGTCAATCTCTCCTATCAGACAACTAATTTCAAACTGCTGTAAACATTTTCTGGATTTTTTTTTAAAATAATATATAATACTGCGTACAGCACTAATATATTTTTTTGAGGGCGAGTTATTTAGGGCTATTATTTACCAACTAGGCCACAGCTTGAAAATTGACATTTCTGTGAAAGCTAATTAATACCAGTCCTTGTATGAAATTATATCCCAACACTCAACAAAGTTTTGAGGTTATAATGTATTTCTATCTGACTGTCTTGTGTGGTCTCCATTTTGATGGGTCTATTGAGGTCAGATAATCACATAAATTTTCTATCAAAATATATTTAAAAGGTAATTCATTACTTAACGCTTTTTTGCAACAAAAGCTGCATTAAACTTTTATATTATTTTCCAGTGATCCACAGTCTGGGTTAGCCTATGTAGAACTTTGTCTCGGCAGAAGTAAACAAGATTGTTTAGAGATGGATTGGGTGAGATTTGCATACAGTACTAAAATAAACCATACTGTCCAGTTATCTGATGGTGTATCAGTGTATGTCAAGATCAAGGTCATCAGTACAGGTGAGTTATTTTACTGTGTATGTGAGTATGTCAAGGTCATAGTTATCTTACTGTGTATGTGGGTATGTCAAGGTCAAGGTCATAAGTACAGGTTTATTATCTTACTGTGAATGTGAGTATGTCAAGCTAAAGGTCATCAGTAACAGGTCAGTTATTTTACTGTGTATGTGAGTTTGTCAAGGTCTAGGTCATCAAGAATAGGTTATTTATCTAGCTATGAAGGTATATGAATATGTCAAGGTCAAGGTTATGAAATACAGGTTATCTTACTCAGACATGTCGAAAAGTTTCGAGAACTAGAAAGACATTTGGTCTGGCACCTATGAAAAAACTACTAGACGGAAACAAAATTTGGCAGACTAAGACTACACGTAATGAGATAGAGGTCAAATTTTTGCCAGACATTTGGTCTGGTGGGCCCAAAAATACTGCCACTGACCCACTTGATTTTTACCAGACATATCTGGTGGTCTGGCAGTTTTCAATATGTCTGCTTACTGTGTATGCGAGTATGTCAAGGCC
>MJUU01057115.1:0-13745 GCA_002080025.1 Modiolus philippinarum | reverse complement strand
CCCTCCCGTTTTTAAAAAAGGGGCCAAAAGGGGCAAAATTGGGTGTTTTCACATATTTGGCTGTAGAATATTTATTATTTATTGGATTTTGATGAGGTTTCTTTTGTTATGTTCCTAATTAAATTATCTATCAGAAGAATGCCAACGGTTTTTATGTGGCATGTACTGTTCAGGAGATAAAAGGGGCCCTAAAGGGGCAATTTTCAAAAATTTTATTTTATTTAAGTCCGATTTTGATGCAGTTTTTTGCAATGGACTCCTTTTGAAAACGAACAAAGTGATGCACCATCAGATTTTTGACAATTCATTTCTTTTCCGAGCTATGAGGGGCCAAATGGGGACAAAATTGCAAATTTGCAGATTACCTAAAATTTTTATTTTTCATCGGATTTCGATGGGTTTTTTTTCTTTGGATTCCTCTTGATATAAACTTTCATCAGTATGTCAATGGATTTTGTGTGGCTTTTACCGTTTTCAAGCTACAAGGGGTCAAAGGGGTGGAAATTGCAATTTTTCTAAATATGTGAAATCTTTATTTTTCATCAGATTTCTATTGTAATTTCTTCTTCGGATTCCTGTTAATATAAGCTATATGTATAATGTTGACATACCTCTTACCATTTCCAATATATATAAGGAATTATAAGAGCTATTTTTTTATTTTCCTTAGTTTGTATGGAGCTAATTACCGGTACTGGGTCAAGCTCAATTGTGTCCATTCAATTACTGTATCAAGCTTTTTATTGTGTCCTCATTCATTTTGAATTGCACTTGTTCAAATTTCAGTGTTCGACATGCTGCGGTCGTATCATGCTGCGCTTGGCGTAGCCCTTTATTATTAGATTCTACATGTCCATTGAATGGAATAGATTGATGTCTGAATAAATTATAGAAAGTTTGTTATAGTTTGAGTTAGGTCACTTCGACCTATTTTATGGTTCATGTCAGGATAAATCTTGAAGACAGATTCACAATTGAATTTGTCAGAAAAGTATATTCAATTTGGTAAGTATATATTTTAACAACTTATCCACTGATCAAAGCTATTTACCAAACATGATGTCCACTAACTTCCGACTAATACTGTGAAAGTGCTATTGTTTGTGGGGTTCCAATTTTGGTTCCCTTAAACCACGAAATTAGCTCCCAACAAAATGCATATTTTCCAAAAAGGTTTAATGTATGGATTTTGAAACAACAAATTTAAGTACCAACGAAACACAGATATTTATGAAAACCATGAAAATTAATGTCCATGAATAAAAGTACTTCCACAGTAATTGATTTATGGTAGATCCTTTATGACCTTGGTCATTGTTCAATCCCTATTCCTCAGATTTGCTGACATCTATTTCAAAAACAGATTAAACAATTTTGGGAATAGTTATTAAAAAAATGACCAAAGTCGTATTAAATTGAGAATAACTTGATTAACAGCAAACATAACCTAGAAGAAGAAGAAGAATGTTCCTTCTCAAGATTGTGGTCTTGGAGTTAGTAGTCTACCTGTATTGGGTTTTATTTGTATGTTTTATTATGTTCTGTTCTCTCAGAGTAATCCATATCAATTAAGAAATGTTATTAGTGGTGATTTATGTGTACCAAAAACTAAAACAGAACTTTTTAAAAAATCATTTAGTTTTTCTGGACCTTCTACATGGAACACTCTACCAGGCTCAGTGCGAAATTCTAAGAATATTGTGGTTTTTAAAAATAAGCTAAAATGCTACTTGCTCAACAAACAAATTGTACCAGCTGAATAAATTTGTATTTTTATAACATTTTGTATCTGATATCACAATGTACTCTTTAATTGTAGTATGCATTATCTTGTGTGTATTCAAATATTGTTATTGAGGACCTCAGGGAAGATTAGTTTGTACTAACTGTGTAACCCTCTTTAAATAAAGCTTTTATTATTATTATTATTATTATTATTATTATTATACTATAGGGAAACGGGATAGAGAAAGGGGAGGTTTGGATACCCATAAACCGGTTGAACCCTACTGCTAGCTCTTGCTAGTGCTGGTACCAAGTCCGGCTATCCCGAGTTCCTATCGTTGTCCATGTTTGTCTTTTGTCATTTTATTGTTTTTCTTGTGCGGTTCCCTGGTGGATTGTGGCATGTGATTGTGGTTTACGGCCATTGTAGGTGTTTCCTGTTATCTTTCTTATATTAATTATTGTCCTAGAAGTTTTAGATGGTTGGTAGAGCAAACTTTGTAACTGACAATTAAGTTTCTTTCTTTAATTTCTAGTTCTATACGACCAAACCATACCAATGGCAGGACAGGTAGTAGATGGTAAACAAGATGGATTTGTGGATTTGGAGTATTCGTCAAGTCGAGCCAGAGTCGAGGGGCAGTGGAAAGATTTCTCAGATCCTGAGTCTAACATCACACAGTATGCTGTACAGGTTCTCAGTGCAGAGTAAGTTAAAAGCTTTCTAATTTTGTGTTACGCTGTTTGTAGTTTAGAAGTCAGTTTTACATAATTCTTTCTCTGATCAAAGGTCAGAACAAATTCTCACATAGGCAACTTTTTCAACAAAGACTAACCTCTAAATAATAACCAACCTCATAACAAATGTCAACCAATAAAAAGAAAGGCTAGCATCTCTACAGAGGTCATCCTCTAAAAGCAGTCAAGCCTCTGAATAAAGACCATCCTGTCTTTAGTTACTATATCAGTCTTAGATCTAGATAAAATTCTAAGCATTGGGGGTTTTATCTTGATTAAGTTAAAACCAAAAGGAATTCCTTACTTTATCAATAAAATACTGCAGGAATAAACTTATTGATCTGGTGAAAAGTCCGACAATTTCTAGAAATGAAAAAAAAATGAAATAGACCTACAGTGAAGAATTTTCAGCACTACCCAATTTTGGTGTGTATATTAAACGCATTGGTGTATAAAATGCACCCCCTTTCTCAGAGGAAAAGAATCAGAAAAATTCTAGTTTGTGTGTAAAAAAGGCACAGAAATGTTCAACAACATGTTCTGTCCAAAAATGTCTGGAGACGCCGAGAATTACCTTGTGGACCGAATTAAATGGAATATATGATGCTTTATTCACTTTTATTTATAGGAATAACTGTACCTGTATTTATTTAATGGATTTTTCAAACATTTTGGGACTTTGCAAACGAAAAATATTGATTTTGTAAACACAGGAAGTTTATCTCCAAATGTAATTAAAAGTCAAAAGCGGTTACGGATATGTAAATATTACGGTTTGCCTTTGGTAAATTTTTAAGTGATATTCCCTTATTGATCTTCATAATCGGTTTATGTATTGATTAACTTCATTTAAACTATCTCTTTTCATAATTAAAATTACATTATGACTTGCAAGTATTGTGAACCCCTGAAAACCAGAACCGGCTTCACCTAATCAAAACAAATATGGCGGACACGATCGAGATGAAATTTTGGGTACCCGGAAATCTCTGAATATACATGTTGTATACAAAGAAAACAATAAACATCTAATCATGTTAACATTAGCAAACTTTGTTATCATCAAACACAGGTTCGTATCTGGATCACAACAAGGATTTTATACTTATTTCCAATGTCATTTCCGGTCTGAAGTTAAGTAAGTGTTGGTCAGAAAAAAATAGTCTTTTGAAGTTCGTATGTACAAACGCATCCCCTCTCACTAGGACCTTTCTGGGGGAAAATATGTGCATGTAATACACACCAAAAAATGGTATACAAGATTGAGTACAATTCTAAAGGATAGCCACTTATGGACATTTCTTGATTGCACTTACCTTATCTTTTTGGTTACAGTTGGAGATCTTATTCCTTAAACTTTGTAAGCCTTGGGAAATGTCAATTAGACTTTAAAGCCTATACTAAAGTTTTATAGCCTGAAAAACAGTTTTACTTATACAGTGGATTCCTGTTAATTGCATACCTTATTTGTCACGAAAAAATATGCAATTAACAGGAATATTCTATTAAGAGGAGTTTTCAATCTTGCTGTAAAAACATGTCAATTAACTTAAAAAGTGTCAAATGATGAGTTAATCATTAAAAAACACACACATTACAGTCTGTTTTTTACAAAATCATTAATTGATTTGACATTTCTGAATTAGATATCCCATTTCAATTAGGTTTTTCAGAATAATTTGCTAAAAATATATACTTTTAATGTTAAATTTCACAAAACATGTCTTGATTTGAAAATGAAACTATTCAATTAACAGGAATTTCTTAAGTATTCAATATGCAATTAAAAGGAATAAATAATATAGAAGCATATAGTAAATGGTTTTGTGCAGCAGAATTTTATGCAATTAAGAGAAATATGCTATTAAGAGGTATTCAATTAAATGGAGTTGACTGTACTTTCAACGAATATTGCATTACAGAAATCTTACATCAGATTATAGACTTATCAAAGATTGGGTCCAGTTTTCCAATGACACCAGTAGTGCATCATGGTTAAACTTAGACCTTCACCATGGTGACAGGGTCAAATTAAATGTCAGGGCTAAAAATGGTGCAGAGAGTACCGTTGAAGCTGAGAGTAATGGATTTGTAGTGGATCTGACAGCACCAGAGTTGGTTTATATTGGAGATGGAGCTACTGCAAACGGGGATATCCAATTTCAGGTGTTGTATTTGTTTTATAACTGTAAATTTATACAAGTTTGAAGACAATTGAAAATATTTCATTATACTCCTGCTCCAAAGACGAGAGAGGGATACTGTCTGTCTTTCCATCAGTCATGCATTATTTTCATCTCTGTAGCTGAATATTGCTTAATATTTTGTAGAGTACTTCAACATGATATCCTATCATACCTGTTAACCTTCTGAAACCCAATTGCAGGAGATCTCCTGCAATCCAGTTTCAAATTGCAGGAGATCTCCTGCAATCCAGTTTCAAATTGCAGGAGATTTTGTGTAATGTCATTTCAACTTGTTTCCCAGTTCAAAGGTTTCCCTCTGCCAGTATGTAAGGCCCTATCAAGTTAATTTGTAGATTCTCAACCACCTGTAACAAAAAAATCTGGGGTAGGTGGGAGGGTTTTGTTTTATTTATTATTTTTTTTACTGATTTTCACTAAAATTGATAGGAATTTAAAGAAAATTTCTGAATATTTATAAATTAAAAAATATTGAGCTTAGAAAAATTGGGTGGGGATGAGAGTCTATTACTTCATTTGATGTGGCCTAATGAAAGTTCAGCACTTTTCTTGCACTTTCATTTGCATTCTCTAAATTACATTTTCTGAAACAATATCTTTGGACATTTTCACAATATTTTTGTCTCCCCCGCGACGAAAGTCGCGAAAGCGAGACATATGCGTGCAAAGTATGAAGACGGCGCAGCGTTAACTTTTACTATATGCAGGATATTTTGAAAACCCTTTGATGAAGAAACATCATATTTGGTCCAGTGGTAGTACTAATCAAGTGCTACCTGACGGACATAAGGATATGTGACCTTGACCTCAATTTCACGGTCTAGTGGCCATGTTCACTTTTCTGATTAGTTCACCTAGATTTCACATCAATTTAGAGGCCAGCAGGGACGGGCGAGACATCTTTTAGGGTCATCACTTGTTTGGTTTTGTTGAACTTAAAACTAAATGATTTTAACTATATATTGATTGATATATACTGATCTCTAATTATTTCCACCATGAGGCAAATCAGTGACTGAGTGCACTGCTTAACTCTTAGTTAAGTTAAATCATAATTCTTCTGATGATAGCATTTGCAAAATATTAAAGTAATTTGTGGTATTTCAGTGTGAACAAAAAAATCTCAGGCCATTATTTAGGAAAAGGAAATTTATGCAAGGGAGTTAATTTATCGGTACATACTTTGTGGAGACAACTCCTTCCAGACCACTTGATGAAATTCATTGAAACTTTCAAAGAATGTTAAGTATACATTGCCCTTGTGCATCATTTATTTAAAATTATTTAATTTGATCTTTTTTTAGGGGGAGCAGGGTATGATATTAGTGAGCATTGCTCATATTTTTCTAGTTTCTGTTTTACAGTTTGTATTTCAAATGTCCATAAAATAGATTATGTATATTTAGTTGATGCTGATTATGATGATTAGTTTATTTTGTTTTTCAGTCCAGCACCACTGAAGTATCGGTCAACTATAAGTTCAATGATCCAGAGTCACAGCTTGATCACTATAAAATACAGATCTTTGAAAAGTATCAGGGCACTAGACGTCAAATTGTACCAAGTAAGTTAAAACTTTTGTAGTTTGCTCAATTTATATACATGAATATGTAAACTTCTTTGTGATAGATTCTCACTATGTCATTTTTCTGAAGATTTCAATGGACAATGGCTGTAGGATTATGAGCAAGAATATTCATTAAGTGATATATACAATATTTTTCCATTTTCTGTGCGTTTACTAAATACAGTAGAACTTTGATAGGTCTTCCGAAAGTTTAGATTTTATCTGCACTGATGAGACATAAGTTGTCGAAATGCACATATGCAGAAAGTAAATTCACAGTGACTTCGGTATTTAGTTATTTGAAGTGCAGTAACTCAAACACCACAGATGTCTTGAACCCTTTTTTTGACCCTTTGTTCAAATCAATCAGTTCGACCGCAATAGCTCAAACACCCCTCTACAACTGTATCTGCCATCAAAGTTGGACTGCATATATATAAAAGTTTGTAAGACCTTATGTTCAAAAATTCTCTTGACACAAATATACGGTGTTTAGTGTGTAAGTTTCTATATTATTATTTGTTTTGGAAAGTGGAGGGTAACATGTTATGGCCAATTCAATTCTTTTGTGATCTTTATTCCTTTAAAAGAAAAGCTTCATCACGATTTCAGTTTGAATCTTAAAAAATTTCTGTTTTAAAGTGTGTCACTCGTCACACAAAGTTTTTTACTTTGATTCAGATTTTTCAAACTTCTTTGATTTTATCGGTCATAATGCATTATGATTGTTTGCACACATTTTTGTTCAAATTAGGATAAATTACATCCAAAGAAGACTTCTGACAAAAAATGATGAAATTTTTAATATTTCTTCATTGTGGTTTAACCCTTTCACCGATGAATTTCTACACAGGAAGTGTCACCCAGATGATGAATTTCCTGGCAATGGCAGCCAATTGTATTAAACAAAGAATTACTCATAATATAGGGTCTGAAAGTCTCATCACATGACCAACGTGAATGAATGAGAAACGTGTTCCCGGGTACC
The DNA here is from genome assembly GCA_002080025.1 of Modiolus philippinarum. Lineage (NCBI taxonomy): Eukaryota > Metazoa > Mollusca > Bivalvia > Mytilida > Modiolidae > Modiolus > Modiolus philippinarum. The sequence continues at coordinate 6,523 of MJUU01057115.1, read as the reverse complement.
ATTACTTATGTAGTTCTATGGGGTTTTTTATTAACAGATCAAATTAACCATGGAATTCAATTTCTATGAACCAGGATATTTTTAAATTAATGAATTATGACCTTAATTTCCTTAACTTGGGTAGAAATTAAATAAAAATAGCGATTTTCTTGAAGCCGAGTAGTCTCTATCAACCAGGCTCTTCCAGCTATGGTAGATATCCAAATGTAAAGAGTTTAATCCATGCCGACTTTGTGATGTTGACAAAAATACCCCGGAAATGAAATCGGTTAACTGATTGACTGTGCGTTCTGCATTGTGACGTCATAAGTTTCCGTATTTATAAAGTGAAAGTAGAACGAGACTTACAGACCCTATTTAAAAGACAATTTTAACAAAAACTATTGTTTCCTTTATTTTTACTTTTTGGACATGATTTACAACTGTTTGACAGTTTATCAAAGTCATTTTACCTCCATGTCATGTAATTAAGTCTCCCAAAAGAAGTTGGGAGACTTGTTGTTTTTTTTTCGTATTGTTTCACAAATTTTCCTGAAAATTGTAATAAATTCTTGTAACTGACCCAAAAATCTTGTAGTTTAACCAAAAAAGATAAAATTTATGGAAGCTAACGCAAAACGATCACGATTTAGGAAGTTCTTTCACAAATAAACAACATTTACACCTGAATTTGTCAATGATTACAATTTCCGTAATCCACAATCATTCAGAAAAATTTGTTTTCAAACTTTAAATTTCAGTAAAAAACTCAAAATTTGTCCAATTTCCACCATGTTTTTCAGCATTCGACCGCCATCTTTTCTCCTTTCAACCAGAAATGATACAAAGAACAATAAATCTTGTCTAACTCTGATTCGGCAGGAGAATATTAAACCTAGTAGTAGATCCCTGTAAATTTGGAACTATCGTGTAGTCCCAGTAGACCAGGAACTGTTGGTGAAATGTTTAAGAAATTAATTCTCAATGTAATGTCAAGAAATGTAGAGGGTTCGGTTCCCCTCAAAATTACAAACGCATGTAACTCTAAAATGAGCACATTGGCCTATCAGTATTTTTAGCTCAATATTATCTGTTAACGTTGCTCTAACACACTAAACAATCAATATACAAAAAATTCTGGACACTGGGAGTGACCCTTCTCAAGAGTTTCCTTGTTACACTCAGTCAAACAGGAAAGTGAGCTTTATTGTCAATGTACAGTGTATATGACAGTTTATATTGAGTTTTATTGTCCATGTACAGTGTATATGACAGTTTATATTCTATTTATAGCTACAGTAGGGCAGTGGATTATCCAAGGAAATGAGACCATTCTTTACACTAGTAGTAGTCTGATGTTGAATGCTGGAGGTCGATACAGTGTAAAGGTTGGCGCTGTTAACAGAGCAGGTGCCATTACAGCATTTGAAACTGACGGTGTGGTTGTCGACAGTTCAGCGCCTATGGTAAGATATCAATAATAGCATAACTGATTTAAAATTTTGATTATGGACAAATAACCGTCGAATGACCACAAAACTCCTCAACTCCAGAATGACTGGAGCAAATGAATGAATTGTAGATTTTTTTTTCAATCAGGAGACTTTTATGATAACAGCAATGTTGGTAAATGTAATGTGTCACTTCCTAGAGTGAAAGGAAATTTTTATTTTTCACTTTTTACATTATGGCATTAAATAGACAAGTTTCCAATTGGTGAATTTTCCCGGAAAATTTTGACGTCACAATATAGATTTTTGGACGTCACAATGTTGCGTGACGCAATTTACTCCAGTTGACTCCAGGTCAATCGGGGCAATTCATTCATAAAACGAAATATGAAATTCGTCTATTCAATGGGAAATCTGGGTAAATTACCTCTATCTGTATAATAAATGCATAAAATTTTGATTTCTTGTGATAAAATTTAAGAACAACATATTTACATTTACCACACTGAAGGATTAATTTTAAAGAATCTAAAATTGATTGGATGATTTGGTCTACCTTTATATACAGAGTTAAAATTATTACAGCATATGTGATTCATAAAGTATCGGTAAAAAAATACAACAAAATCTCAAGTCAATTCATTCCCTATCTTGCTTACCACCATCATTTTTGGAAGTCCGCATTTGCAAAAATTGCCAATATCTTCCAAACCCCTTTATAATGCTAAAATGTTCTACCAATGCTGGCATTATTACAAGTTTGTACTATAAATCTAATATTTTGTACAAATATTTGATTTGTTTCAAAAATTAGTTATGATATTTTATAGATCCAATGGCTAAAAGTTGGTTCCTTGATTGCGGGACAGGAGGAAGTTATTGGTGGGTCTGTACAACAGGCTGATACACAAGGTATCAAGGCAACATGGAGTGGAGTTGATCACCAGTCTGGTATCTTGGGATACCAGTTAGCAGTCGGAAGCACATCAGGTTTGTTTTAATGTACAGGGGGTGGCCAATAGTATTCAACATTTACATTTTATCCATATGTATTTCATGTAAAATCAATTTTTTTCAATAAATTATTATTAAGTCAATTCTTATCAGATTTCAATGAAAAAAATGACTGATAAACTCAGAATCTTGTGAAGTTTTATAGTTGTTTATTTGAACCTGATTTGAAAGTGGAGTGTAACATTCAGGGTCAAAATTCCCTATTTGTACAAGTAAAGTTTTAAGTCAAAATTTCACTTTGTCTTTAAACCTTTTATTCTTTGAAATTACACTTCAGAAAATTACAAGGAAAAAACATGTAAACTTCACAAGATTCTGAGTTTAACAGTGAAATTTTCATTGAAATCTGCATTTGAAATAACTTCACAATCAACTTTTGAAAAAATGTAGTTTTATATGGAATATATAGGGAAAAAATGCAAGTGACAAATACTTTTGGCCACCCTCTGTATATAAAGTTACATATGTTTTTATGCTAAGCAAGGTATTTAAAAATTTATTTCAATACTTGCTATCTCATACCCCAATAAGGGTTCAGAAAATAAGTAATTGAAAAGAAATGGTCTCATTCACATGATAAGCATATTTTTTACACTTCATATGACATCGGCTAATAAATCTTAGCTTGAAGTTCTTTAAACATACTGCAAAAATATATGAAGACATAAGAAAATTTACTATGCAGCCAACTGGTAGGACTTCTTCAATATATTTTGCAGATTTGCACCATGTTATTTGTTTTACTTCATTTATAATTTCCATATTTCGATCCAATTATTCACCAATCCAGTAGCCAGTAATTTGATGCTGGCTTGAAAACAGATTTTATTTTCCAACTTGCAATATCAAAATTAAACAATTTTGTTTAAAACTAAGGAGTATCTCCTTGTGCATAGCTCTGTCCTTAAGGTGTCTGCAGGGTATTATTTTCCTATTATAGAATTTTGTGAAATTTTCTGTGTAGAAACATAATTGTATTATTGTTCAAAACATAAAATAAAATTTGGGGGTCACCGTGCATTTAAGCGCAAAAACTGGAATTGAAAATTTCAGGATTTTACATAGAAATGGTAAGGAAAATGGTTATATGAGACGATAGCTTGAAAAATTTATTATAGATTTTGTTCATACTTTGTATGTGTTTTGTAATCAATATATAGTTTACATATAAATAATAAAAATAAGGGGTCACCGTTGAAATAAGAGAGATAAATTGCAAATTGTTAATTTCTCTAGTGATATCCATGTTAAATTCTTTTATCAAATTATCTCCCTTGTATAATTTCTGTGTTCCGTAAATCCAGCTTCAGATTTAAAGCTTTTGTGTTTTAGTTCACCTTTTTGGTATGAAATTTTTGTAAAAGTGATATGGAATAATAATTTAAAATACTTTTGGACTTTCTTTGCATTTCAAATAATTATTTTGCTATTTTTTTTAATGAATGAAACCTAAATGAACAAGTATAAGACAAAAATGGCGGAATAATACCACTGAGACACCTTAACTGATTATTGGCTTTTCTATTTAGATCTTTTTGTTATTTGTTCTCTATCAGTATTTACATGTATTTCAGTTAATGGACTTCTGAATGTTTTGATTTTATCAGCACTGAAGAGACATAAGTTGTCGAAATGCTCATATACAGAAACTAAATTGACAGTAACTTCAGTATTTTGTTATTTGTTAATTATTGTATTTGTTTCCCCGCCCCTTTCGATTTCACCCTACTTTTTCAGTGGCAGTCAGAATTTCCCGTCCCATGACCCTTTCCATACCCCAAAGTGATTATTTATTAACAAACTTTTTCTTGTCTTGATATAGCTGAAATATTGCTCAGTAGATGTTAAACAATATTCAATCAATCAATCAGTTATTGTATTTGTCATTCTATGACAACTTGATTTAAGAGGTCACCTTTGGGAAGAAGTCAAACTGGCTGTTTAAGAAAGGTGGCCTTTTAAATGAGGTTTAATTTATATGAAATATACTACAGATGGAACTATAAAAGGTGACCTTTAAAATCAGATGGCTGCTTCTTCAAGGTGACCACTGAGGCAAATTTGACTGTAGATAGGCCAGGCATCAATTCATTTAAATTGTTTGTGCATAACTTGTTCCAGCTAATTTTTTCAATAAATCAATTAAATCTGTTTAATTCTATTATATTCTTGTACATATAGGTGGTACTGATATTATGGGCTGGACAGACTACGGGATGGAAACTGGTACCTATATTGATGGATTGACCTTGACATTGAGCAGTAGTTATTATGTCTCCATCAAAGTACAAAATGGAGCACAGATGTGGAGTGGCGCTACCACATCAACACCCGTCCTGATAATTGGTGGTAACAAGAAAGGTATGTTTTAATAGGAATGTAAGTAGACAACGAAGGCAACACTGATAAAGGGCAAGATAAATTAAGGCCATGTAAAAATAATTCATCCCCTCATCTGGTTGTATCCTTGAAAATAGCCCCCCATTTACCCTATTTTTTGGCCATTTCAGTAAAATGAAAATAAAAAATCACCTCCCTCAGTACATTTTTGCTGTTTTTTTTTCAATGTAAAAAGCTGCCTCTTCTATTTTTTGGCAAATAAAAAGTTTAAAAAATCGACCCCCTCCCTAATCAATTTCAATGAAAAATGGCCTGAGAACCAATTAATTAACTTTGTAAGCCTTAGGCCTCTATTTGGCCCTAAAATGGACCCAGACTGCCCATTATGAACAGGTGCCCGTTTTAAAGAGGTGCCCATTTATACAGGCTTGACTGTACCTGTTGGATGATTGAAGTTCTCATTGAATGGTCATGTAGAAAGTTAATTTTATTCTATATGCAATTTTTGCAATGTCTGAAATGTTGAAATTCAAAAATTGAAACTTTTCCTCATGACCGACAAAAAGTGGCATTGTTTTTGAAAAAAAAAATAACAGGGATGTGATATTTCTGCAGATTCACTAATTTCCATGGATCAGGTTGTTTCTGAATAAATTTTTATACGACCGCAAAAATTTTGCGGTCGTATTATGTTATGGCGCAGTCGTCGGCGTCGGTGGCCAGCATAACTTTGTTTCTAGTGGACGGATCATCTTCAAATTTTATGTGGTTTCTTGGCATAATGGCTAGCCCGGGTTTTAATTTCAGGTTTATGGCCCCACCCGTTTTAGAAAAAGGGGCCAAAAAGGGGTAAAATTGGGTATTTTTGTGTCTGTGGACAGCATAACTTTGGTTCCAGTGAACAGATCATTTTCAAATTTTAGTATGATGTTTCTTGGCACATGCTTTTGCCCGGGCTAAATTTTTATGTTCCTGGCCCTGCCCGTTTTAGAAAAAAGGGCCAAAAGGGGTTAAATTGGTTGTATTCACATATTTGACTGTAGAATCTTTATTATTTATCGGATTTTGATGGGGTTTCTATCAGTAAACTCCTTAGAAAATTTTCAATCTGGAATATGCCAACAGATTTCACGTGGCATGTACCATTCACGAGATAAATGGGGCCCAAAAGGGGCGAATTTCAAAAATTTTTTTAGTCCGATTTTGATGCAATTTTTTCCAAAGGATTCCTAATGAAAAATCATCATAGCGCTCTACTTTTAGATTTTTGGTAACTTGTTTCCTTACCCAGCTATGAGAGGCCAAAGGGGGCCAAAATCGTAAATTTACAGATAACCAAAAAATTTTATTTTTCATCGGATTTCGATGGGATTTTTTTCTTTGGATTCCTCTTGATGTAAGCTTTCAGCATTTGTCAACGGATTTGGTGTAGCTCTTACTGTTTCCGAGCTATGAGGGGCTGAAGGGGCCAAAATTGTAAATTTACAGATAACCTAAAATTTTTATTTTTCTTCGGATTTCAATGGGATTTTTTTCTTTTGATTCCTCTTGATATAAGCTTTCAGCATCATGTCAATGGATTGGGCTTAGCTCTTACCGTTTGTGAGCTATAGAGGGTCAAAGAGGATTCATAAGGAGTGATAAGGGCTAATTTTTATTTTCCCTAGTTTGTGTCCAGCTAATTACTCGGTAATCTCCTTATTGCATCCATCTAATTATTGTGTCAAGCTCTTTCCTAT
>MJUU01057114.1:8050-29857 GCA_002080025.1 Modiolus philippinarum | reverse complement strand
GCTTGGCTAGATTTTATCAGTCTCAGCTCCCGGGTGAAGATGGTGCGCTTGTCGTCTGCCTGAAGAATTATTACAATGAGAAGGATCAGTTGCGTCAACCTTCTGTCCCCATTAGTGAAGAATTGAATGCGCATGCGCCGTAGGGAGGGTTCTTCCATTTGCGCCTCGCTCGGCTACGCCTCGCTCCCCGATCATTCCCGAACCCTCCAGATCAAAGTGTTAAGTGACCAAAAAAAAATTTCCCAATCCGTTTTGGATTGGGAAATTTTGCGTCCTTACCCCCTAGCCCCACTGGTATTTTTTTTTACTTCCTCACCAGATCGTCGACTGGATTTCTTGCTCACCTTGTATCCATTGCTCCGAACGTAAGCTCCATGCAAGGGACCCTTTTCTTTGTTTAGCGTGGGGCAGGCCCATACTCTGGTGATTTCTCCTTCTCGATTTTTCAGAGTGAGAATCCTGCTTGTGTCATATTTTCCATCCACTTCTACCACCTCCAAGATCTTATAGATCACTCCAGTAGGCAAATCCTTCCATGTGGTGGATTCCTGATTCTGGTCCTTCATCCCTTCCTGGAAGGCATCTTCGCTGATAAAGTCATCATCTTGGGAGATTTCGACGAAAGACATAATTCTTGTATTTACCCTATGATCAATAGGGATGCTCTCCGTTTGCATTTTGCCCTCGGGGTGGGATTTTTATGCAGGATTTTGCATGAGTGCGGCAGAATCCCCCTTTTGTATCTACTTTTGATCCCCTCAAGCTCTGAAACGGTAGGAGGTAAGCACAACCGAAAGCTACATAAAATGAAATCGAAAGTAAACAAATCAATTGAAATCCGATGAAAAATAAAAACTTTACATCTTTTAACAATTTCAATTTTGATCCAATAAACAATAAGAGCTACGCAAAACCCTTTGACATAAACATGATTAACAGTCAGTCTCGCTGCGATGTCAACAGGGAACACTAGGTTGTTTCTCAATGATGGAGAGAAAATTGTTAACCAGTTACACAAACATGATCAAGCCGGCCAAGTAGAAAAATAAATGCATGGGCTTACAGGCTGAAGGACCTTGAGATACCACATACAAGCGAGCCCTGTAGATCTAGTTATAATAGTATTTCGTGTTCGTATACCTCTTGATAACAACTTTTGCACCAACCTCTTATATATAGGAAACGAACGTTTTTGCATTTTTGAGTAACATTTTTTTTTTAAAATGTCATAAACTGAATTTAAAAACTGGACTATTTATTACAATTTTACTATAATTGGTGTTATTTATTCATTGATGGAGAAGAATATAATATTATTTCTTATACCAAGAGATTGCATTTGAAATGTTCTGTTGTTTTGAGAATCACGTTCGAAATACATCTCCCGTATTTTTTCTCAAAACTACAACTTTGATTTTTCTTTAAAAATGTATGGTCCGATACCACAATTATTTTGTTCACCTTTCCCGTAGGGTTACATGTTAACGTTTTCAAGGATTTAAAAAAGCAAAACTGATGATTTTTGGTCTACTCCAAATCTGTCCTTTGATTGATATCATATCTAAATTTCAGGAAATTCTTACGGCTCTTTTTCCTTGACAGCCCACAAAGTGACTAGTGTAATTGAATTCGATAAGTCCAGAGACATCCGAAAATGAAAAAAAATCCTACTCTTTCTACCCGGCCTTAATAAAAGTTCCTGATCAAAATAAATATGAAGCATGTACTTATCTAGGCCTTAAAAAGATAATAGGAAATTCATGAAAATGCAAAAGAAAAAAAAATACGAAAAAAAATGCACCAACAACACTAATGTTATATTTCCCATTTTGTAAATTCAAAATATAACACTAAGAAATGTTATATTTCCCATTTTGTAAATTCAAAATTTCAAATAACTAAATACCGAAGTTGCTGTGAATTTTGATTCTGCATATGCGCATTTCGACAACTTATGTCTCATCAGTGCAGATAAAATCTAAATGTTTGGAAGACAATAAAGTCAAAGATATTTTAAAACTGATAGACAACAAATAACCAATATGATCTAAATAGAAAGCCATAATCAGCTAAGGACAGAGCTTTGCATGAGGGAGATACTCCTTAGTTTCAACAAAATTTACAAAAATTAGATATTGTAAGGTTCCAAATATAGTAGGCTTTCGGGTCAGCACCGAAGTACTGACTACTGGGCTGGTGAATACCCTCGGGGACTAACAGTCCTACAATAACTTTTTGAATTTACAAAATGGGAGAACTATATTCGCGAACAGCTCTGGCCATATACAGAAAGGTTCTTTGAACCTCTTTATCGAAGTTTGAGACATTTCTTGTAATTTTTGGAATACAATCTAGAAAATGTGAAATTGGCAAATCTAGACATGAAAAGTTGGATTTACCCTTAATGGATGATGAAATGGATTCTTCTTATAAGGTTGCTAGATTTTGGGTTGGAAACAGAGAGAAATCACATTTAAATGATAGTATAATAGTTGTTGAGAAACGAGCCTAAGCGGAAACTTTAAATAAAGTCGCCGAAACATTAAATGTAGGTCACGGTGAATCTGTGAATATGGCATCGCACATCACGTCACATTTACTATGCATGTAATATCTCGAAGATATTACGAAAAGTTATCGATATATGGATCTAAACCCAAATTCCATTCTTATGACCTATCTAAATATGGACAGATGGACATTCATGGACAGAGTAACCTCTCTAAATTGATATATTTTTAAAAAGATCTGCTTTGCTGTAGAATTATTGAAAATTGTAGTTAGTATGTAGTCTCTGAAAATATACATTAACGAAAGGCTTTGCATTATGTTAATGTCAGTTTTAAGAAAACCTATAATTTTCTTTTTAATTCAACATCAATTCAGATTTTGAATATATGTTTGAGGTCAGATAAAGTTCAGACGATGGCGACATCTTTAATCAATAACCGTGTATTGAAAAGTGGAGGATAATTAAACATGGATTTAATTATTTTCCCTTTATTCACAGCTGACACCATAACGTTTAATATGTCTATGAATAACATTTGACCATTACAGAAATACATAAAATAAGTCATTGATTTTGCTTATAGAGAATAAATTTACAAGATATACTTTGGGTTATTTTGGTATGACAAAAAGGTATATTGTATATATAGCTATACATGCAGTAGAAAAAGCCCTTCTTTATCTCCGATGCCCTGCCGAGGACGATAGGGTATCAGCTACATCTGGTCAAAATTATCTGTATGCTCGTAAAAGGGTTATCACTCCCATATACATCATTCTGTAACAAGCCATTATCTACGATGAAATTCATGTGTATAAACTGTAATTTGTGTAATTTGTTTAAATCCTAGTAAACCATTCTGTTTCAGCAGTGACATATAATTAAATAAAAACTAGAGTTACTGTGGCCTAACGGATACCCACCGCCCCGCCTCTTCTTGCATTTTCTTTAACATCTAAAAAAGGGAATTATTGGAAAACAAAATACAAAGTGTACATCTAAAATATGTAATTAAAGTCCTGCATAAGTTTTAGTGGTCATGGAGGAGTAGTGGATACCAGGTATTCACCATATGGTTTGAATCGAGGTAAAAGAGCTAAAACCGCAAAGTCCAAAACATGCCAAAAATCTCGAAAAAAAAAGAATTATTGTAATAACAAAAAGCGTAGTGCATATCTGAAATATGTAATCAAGCTCCTGTATAAGTTTCATGAAATTCCAATGAGTGGTCAGGGAGGAATGCAGGGTGGTCACCATATGGTTTGCATTAGGCTAAATTGACAAAGTCCAAAACACTTAAAAAATCTAGTAAAAAAGGAATTTGGGGAAAATAAAAATGTAGTGCACATCTACAATATGTAATGAAGCTCCTGCATAAGTTTCATGAAATTCCAATCTGTGGTTTTAGAGGAGTAGTGGATACCATGTAGTCACCATATGGTTTGCACTGAGCTCAAACGAAAAAGTCTAAAAACATGTCAAAAATCTGGAAAAAGGGGAATTATTGGAAAACAAAAAAACGTACTGCACATCTAAAATGTGTAATTAAGCTCCTGCATAAGTTTCATGAAATTCTGAGCAGTGGTTTAGGAGGAGTGGTGGATACCATGTGGTCACCATATGGTTTGCATTGAGCTAAAATGACAAAGTCCAACATGTAAAAATCTGGAAAACAAGAGGCTCTCAAGAGCCTGTATCGCTCACCTGGACCATGGCTGAGATAGGTAAAAGGCATTTCCAATAGGAAAAACAAAACATAAAATTTAGCAGAATACATTTTTCCCTTAAATTACAGTATTCTTGTTTGGTTTCCATGGCAACCGAAAGATCCACCATCCATTACAACCCATAACAGAACACCTTTAAAAAAATTGGGCAGGGGTTCCCCTTATAATCAAGGTAATACATATAGCTGAAATTAAAACATTCAGACCACAATTCAAATAAAAATTCAAAAATTTGGGCAAAGGATTCCCCTTAAAATCAATAACGCCAATGTAAAACTATGTTCCAGATGGTGGCCATCTTGGATGAGGTACGGACCTGCCAGATACATTTTTTGGATGGGACCACCTAAGCACCATTGTTGGTCCATTGTGGCTTAGTTTGGTTCTAATTGTACTAGTAGTTTCTGAGAGGAGGATCTTTGAATGTATATTCCATATTTAATGCTTTCCATGTCTCTCATGTTAAATCTGTTTCCCGCTGGCGGCCATCTTGGATATGGCACGGACCTGAAAAACACCTTTTTTGTAAGGGACCATCTAAGGACTATTGTGGCCAAGTTTGGTGCCAATTGGCTTAATAGTTTGAGAGAAGAAGATCTTTGAATGTGTTTTCCCATAGGGTCCAATGTTAAAACTATGTTTCCCGCTGTCGACCATCTTGGATATCACGCAGATCTGAAAAACACCTTTTTTGTAAGGGACCACCATACGACTATTATGGCCAAGTTTGGTGCCAATTGGCTCAGTAGTTTCAGAGAAGAAGATCTTTGAAAGAGATTTCCCAAAGGGTCCAATGTTAAAACTATGTTTCCGGCTGGCGGTCATCTTGGATATCGCGCGGACCTGAAAAACATCTTTTTTGTAAGGGACCACCAAAGGACTATTGTGGCCAAGTTTGGTGCCAATTGGCTGAATAGTTTCAGAGAAGAAGATCTTTGAATGTGTTTTCCCATAGGGTCGATTGTTAAAACTATGTTTCCCGCTGGCAGCCATCTTGGATATCGCACGGACCTGAAAAACACCCTTTTTGTAGGGGACCACCCAAGGACTATTGTGGCCAAGTTTGGTTCCAATTGGCCCTGTAGTTTCGGAGGAGAAGATCTTTGAATGAAAAGTTGACGCGGGACGGATGGACGACGGACGGACGGAACCGGACACAAAGTGATGGCAAAGGAATTATTGGAAAATGAAAAGCTTAGTGCATGTCTACAATATGAATTAAGCTCTTTCCATAAGTTTCATGAAATTCTGTTCAATTGTTTAGGAGGAGTAGTGGATACCATGTGGTCACCATATGGTTTGCATTGAGCTAAAATGACAAAGTCCAAAACATGTCAAACATCTGGAAAAAAAGGATTTAATTGGAAATCGAAAAGCGTAGTGCACATTTACAATATGTAATTAAGCTCCTGCGTAAGTTTCATGAAATTCTGATCAGTTGTTTAGGAGGAGTAGTGGATACCATAAGGTCACCATGTGGTTTGCATTGAGCTAAAATGACAAAAACCAAAACATGTCAGAAATCTGGAAAAAAAGGAATCATTGCCAATATTGGAAAAAGAAAAGCGTAGTGCACATCTGCAATATGTAATTAAGCTCCTGCATAAGTTTCATGAAATTCCGATCAGCGGTTTAGGAGGAGTAATGGATACCAGCTGTTGAATTTTATGAATATAACTCTCTGTTTGATAACACCTTTTCTGTCAAGAATCTGTAGATTTTTAGACAATAGTTTAAAATGGAATATCAATATTGGTATAAGGATGTGTGGTTGTACTTGCCACAAATCTTCCAAAGCATACACTTTGACACAACCAAGAACATATTAGTAGCTTTTCAGAATGAGGGCAGTCCATGTAATATGTGCAATCAATTGACAATAACTCTTCCCCACTTCGGGACTTCACCCTTAAACAATAAAGAGGGGTGTGTGGACACAGAATACTAATACATTAAGCAAAGGTACAACTGTTTTGTTATTGGACCTCTAGATCAAAGTGTCATGATTTGAAAGGCTAATGTAAAAGGACCTAGTATCACAGTGGCAATAAACAAATCCCAAACAGATAACGTCAAGGCAATATTTTATTAGTGGAAACTTTGGTTCTTTTTTTATCTAATCCATAATATTTTTTTACTGATTAATATGAAAACTAGCCAAATTGGAGTAAGGATGAAGGCAGTGTGCATGGTGACTTTTACTTGAACCTATAGTATGATCATCTATATTTAAGATGTTACTCATCCTTGTTCATTTCATTGTCTCCTAGTCTCCAGACAAGACTTTTGGACATATTTTGCCATAATCCTTTTGCATCAGCCAATATTAAACCTAATAAAAACATCAGAAATATTCTGAAAACTGTTGTTTGATGATCTCAATGAATGATAAATGAACACTATAAACTCCTAGTTTACAGAATTGCCTTTGACAAAGAACTTGCTCCTGTATTTCACTTTGTCAGGTCATTATGAGGGAGAACCTTAAAACATCATATTCAAAGTTGTCTCCTGGATAGTATGAATACATTTAAGCAATCCATGGGTCATCTTAAATATTTTGAAGACAGAAAAAGTTAACTGGTCATCTCGTTAGAGATAATTCCCCTAAGAAACAACATGCAAAGTATGTTGTCACTAGAAACATAATCACAATAATGATAGATTGTAATAATAATGTGAAGAATGCAGTTTCTTCCAAGAAAAGTTACATAATTGTTCTTCACCAAATGTTTGATTTCTGTACTGTTCATAACTCCATGATAACCAACTCCCAACATCTTAAAAATTTTTCAAGTCCTCAAAGTGGTTTAAGAAAAGGAGTTGCGCTTACAAGGTCATCATTGCAGAAATAATCAATGGAATCAATAAAAAGTCAATCAATTTATCTCCCTTTCATGGTGTCCGACAAAAAGTTTTGACAAAAGGATGGATGGACAGATAGGATGATTCCTATCCTCTCTGACTTACTTCGTGACGTGTATAAATAGAACTGATGAAAGAGTCATCACGTTCCAGCACAAAATGTAAAACAGACAGACATTTAGACAAGGATATACCATAATATTTCATAAGATGGGCATTCAAAAACTCAAGTCAATATTTCATTCTTCATATTTTATTCTTTTCTACCATCATTTTAACATTGCATTATATCTCTCATAGTAAACAAACATTCTGTTTTTTGCAACAAAATAAGACAAAAACAATATATACCGTTGAAGTGTTGTAACATCCAATATGTCATACATTAACAAGAACACAGTCGTGTTTTACACGAGTTGTTTGATCATTTTACAAGAAAATTTATCTACTTTATTTCACACACAAAGAAAACATATCTTTTAGTAGTTTATCTAAACAATATAATTAAAAGGAAAACATGTATAATTAACAATAACATTGACAATCATTTATTTAGCACTGTAAAATATGGCATTTGATATAAAAGAAGTTTTAAAGTAGTCTGTAATATATATGGAAGGAAAATGAATGATTGGCCAAATCAATTTATTTCCACATTAATATCCATCCTCTTTGAATAAAATATGAGAAAGGTGGAGAGATTTTAATACCCCCGCAAAGCGGGCGGTATATAGTGTTCATGCTGTCCGTCCTTCCGTCTGTCCGTCCGTCTTTTTGCAACCAAAAGCTGGTATCCACTACACCTCCTAAACCACTTATTTGAGTTTCATGAAACTTATGCAGGAGTTTTATTACATGTTGTAGATGTGCACTACAAATTTTATTTTTTTTTCTACATATATTAAATTTTATTAGCCCTTATTATATAGTCTGCCATGACAGACAAACAATAAACTATATAATATACAGTGGAATAAATACTTTACAAGAAAGTAACTTCATAAAATTATTGTTGAGTAAAAGTCTTTGCACAATGATATGAAAACATAGAATTATCCCATAATGATTTTAAATTTTGAGTATATTTAAACAAAAGAATTTATAATTTTAACATGACATCCTTCCATATGTGTGGCATACATGTGTGGCATACATGTGATAGGTCTCTTGAGCCAATGCAGGAGATAGCCTTGTATTTCAGGGAGATTGGCCATTTTTTTCAAGTGAAACCAGGAAGACTTTTTATTGCCATATTTCAAATCTGATTTTTTATTTGGAAAAAAACACAAAATCTTCCACCAACCCAATACTTTTTTTATCTGGCCTTTTATTCCTCACACAACTCTATTATAGATACAAGAGAATTCGAGCCTTTTTTTGAGTAAGTGGAAAAGGGGGCTTTACTCTTTCAAATTGTCTAAATTATGCCATTTTTCCTGTTTTAATTAAGTTTAATTATTTTTTATTTGTTTTAAGAAATATAAAAAACATTAAGGGAGTACGAGTGTAAGAAATTTTGTTATAAGAATTAAAATGTTGACCGTTTGTTTTGAAGAACTGTGCTTATAAAACAACATGAGCAAAAAATTTTGAAAATCCATGTAAGAATTTTTGAGATATAAGACATCAAACTTTTGGTGGGAAACAGCTCTCTCTGGAGTTTTCCTTCACTTTTTATTAGCTGTTTATATGCCTTAAAATATATGAAAATATAATTGGAAGTTTATAAAATTTCATACAATGTCTATTTTATGCATTTTTAAGTGACCTATGACCAAGTAAATATGATCCATGTGCAAAAATATTTAACCCTATTTAAATGGATAAAACCCAAGGATATCGAATGATTCTGAAATCTGACACTCATACTCCCTTAAGTAAATTTGGCAGTTGTTAAATATTTGAAATTCATAACGTGACAATATTGAAAATTGGAAATGAAATTTAAAACTTACTGGAAAACAGTTAATTAAACTATTCATTATCTAAGTAAAAAGTTTCCAATGAACTATGCAAGTCAACAAATAGTACATGTATATACAGAGACATATAATTAGATGTCTCTGGTATATACAAGTATTTACTTTATTTTCAGACCAACTGCAAAATCGCTTTTAGCATACACACGTTTAACTGGCAGTTAAAAAAATATGGCATCACATGAAAAAACTTATATTGGATGTGAAAAATATCAACCAGTAAGAAAGCATCCGGTGAAAATTATAGCGTAGGGGTACCGAGGAAAGCGTCGACGTCGGGGTAGAGAATTATAGCGTAGGGGTACCCCTACGCTAAAAGGGCCCGGGGAGAACACTGACTGCATATCACAAACTTTCTACATCAAACAAGAAATACTGTTACATGTATATATTCAAGCACTTTTATTGTCATGACTTAACATCAGATGTTTTCTGCACCAAACTTAACACAGTATACTAAATAACATACAAAAAGCACCAAAACTTAATGCCAGTGTCAACATTAAAAGATGACACAGGTATCTTATTTCAGATTAAGTTTTATATTTCAGGGTTCCATGCTAAAATACAACACAGACATCACAAATATTATACAAATACACCCTGAACAATGAAGTCAACATATAAATGTAACAATACTTACCAAGGCCACAGTTTGAGGTTAATATAGTCATGTCCATACATCCATACATTGACTTAAATTGTAAGGCTTTTATTATTTTATTACATTATTCTTTGAATTTAACAAGCAAAGCAAATTAAAGTGTAAACCAGATGTTACTAAATATAGAATAGCACACGTTTTGTATGGAAACATAATGTTTACGGTATTTACAGAAAGTTACGTGTCGGAAACAAGTCATTCATTTCATAAGAATAATGAAAAAGAATAATAATTGGAAAAAAAAACTATAACATTGCCATTACAAAATACGATAATGCCCATAATCCTTGTAATGCAAGATTTGTACAAATATCTATTAATCATAAACTAAAATTTTATATAGAAACAGTTAAATACAGAATATATTCCTTTGTTTATTATGATTGAAGCAGAAATCAAGTTACCATTGCACCTTTGTCTTGGTTCTGGAAATACATTACTATGAAATTTCTACAGAAAGCTGATTTATCAGGGATAAATTCATTTTTAATTTGTGTTTCATAATTTTGCAACAAAACTGAATTAATATCAAAATAAGATTAACAAAACTTTCAGGAGTGCAAGATAAAATTATAGTATGTATATACTCAGAGGGAGATGGTGACCTTGGGTTAATTATCACCTTGATACTCAATGTTGCAAGCCAATAGCTTTCAATAATAGAAATAAACTATCAATGTAGAGGCATTACAATTTTAGTAGGTACATAATTTACCAATTTTTATTTCTTTTATATTAACTAGTACAAGCTCCCTGTAAAAATGATGCTTATTTTACTTCCATGAGCTAATATACAGAGATGTAGCTTTGATATCTTTATTGCTGGTTCCACTGTGTTATGTTACCAATACAATTTCAACATAATTTCAGTGCAAGCTTGAAAATTAAGTACCATAATACTATGGTCTGCAAGTATACATGGATTTTAGCAATTCTATCAGTAATGGAATAAAAGGTTTTCCATCATGAAATCATTAAAATTCTTGAAAACTCTTCATTATACCTTGTAATAACAAGTTAAGAACATAAAATTTGCAAATAAAAAAAGGAAATGTTAACTTAAGTAAATATGTGGTATTCATAGCTATGTGAGGGATATAACAATTATTCCAGATGAGGTATCATTTGAAATTCTGACCATGACCAAACACTAATTCAAAAGACAAAATGAAAAAGGACACATCTGTAGTAAATGATATGCTTGAAGCAAAAGACATTATACAACCACTAACATGATTAACTATATTGCACAGTACCATCTTCATATGTGATTATACTTCATCAATGTCTTACAAAACTTCTGTCATACTCAGTCAAAATATCCTGATAGTTTTCCTTAAAACTTCATTCAGCTGTTATTAAAAATCACATTTAAGAAACAAAAAAATCAACACATGACAAACAAGGATTAAAAAGTTAAAGTACAAAAAAATGGATAAAAAGCCAATTCTTTAAATTTTTAAGTAAAATATTTCAAGGCATACTTTTACATGAGGTAGATATTTACTGATTTTATGTACACTGTGGAGGAATACTGAGAATCCTGTTTTTCCCCAGTACATTGTAAAGGGCACACTGTCTAATAAACCAATCTAACTTGGTAGACATAACTGAAGTAGATCATACCTGTAAAATGACTAAAACATATCTGAGGTATATAAAGTTTCCAACAAAAACCATTCACACACCCAAGATATATACCTGTACAACCGAATTTTACAAACTATAACTCGTCTACCTTTGCCAGATGGGGAAATGGTTTGTTTTCACTATTTAGGTTATCCTGAGGCACATGAAATTCAATATCACCTGTGATTTGTTGCACCAATCCACCTGAGGTATAAAAATTGAATAACAATCCACTTGAGGTATTACAAAGTTAGGTATAAGCTGAGGTATTCAAGTTGATATCCTCCCTATGTAAAACAAACCTGATATATACCCTCAACAGTCCAGAAATTGGTTCTTTCTAGTCTACCTGAGATAAACTAAACAGAATGTATCATCTAACCTAGCCTACCTGAGATCTACAAAACAGACCTAACCTGAGATTATTATCACCCTGAAGATAAGTTAAAACATTTACATAAATGCTGGCAAACATGATATATAATAGTGAATTTTGTTAGATCTATTCATTAGACACTGGTGATCAATGACCTATTGCCATTCTATGATTTTACTGTAAAATGAGGTCAATTTTTTTTCCATACTTACAATTATTATTCAAATTACATGTTTGGAATTCTACTATACAACTGTCTAACAGTTAATTCTAAAAGCACTTCAACTCATCATATCGACTGGCAAAAATATTTTAGCCACTCTTACAGGTGAATTTGGATGCATTTTTTTACAAAAATAAACAATCTAACAATTGTATTACAATGATGTATTACATTGTGTGCTCATGATATCACATCATTTATCCAGTATATAAACAACTTGTGTCACTGAATAGCCAACGCATGTTCAACATGCAATCCATCTTATTCCACAGGACTTTGCAATCCTCGGTATTCCACTGGAGATGGACTTTCACACTTTCTTAGTGATGTTTTGAACATCTGGATTTGTTCATTTCAAGATGTATTTTCCACTTTGACTTCAGAAAAATCCTGAGAGTCAAGCATCTCCTTCAACAAGTCAGAAAATGTCACAGATCCTTCTAATTTGAGTTTTTGAAAGTATGCTATAGCTCTCTCTCCGGCTTGTCTAATATGTGTTAACAAGAGCAATATTGACGGCACATGGCGAAGATTATCTGGGTGATATCTCTGAGCCATATCAACCACAGCATCCAGTATAGATTGTCTCATACTATGGATTTTATCACAACTTGTCAATTTCCGTACTTCTGTAAAATAATAAATTTGTACATAAGTAACATTTGTAACAGTCTGTATTTTCTCATGCGGAGTTGGTGTATGAAATATTGCTCTCCTGGAAAGCAAATTTCATAACAAAATATGTATGAGGTAACAATTACAATGGAAAAATCCAAATCAACGACATAACACATTTACATCATTGGCCAATCAAAACATTATTTATTTATATTATTAGCCAATCAGAACAGTTTGACTGTAAAGAGTGCCCATAATGCATCACATTCTATAAATGATCATCAACTATGGTTCTGAAAAATGGATTTACATGTACATGACCTCAAATTCATAGACAATACCTATGCCTCCTGAAGTTTGTCCAGAGATAACAATAATTTTCTTTTGTTACATATTTTCTTTATTAAAATACTTTCAAATATGAATAAAATTCTACAAGAATTTTAAGTTAGTTCCACTATATTATATACTACTGTTGTTTATCTTGTCAGAGGAGCTTGCCATACAAGAATTTATACCAAGTACCAAAATTTTGCCCATCCTTTTTTGTACCAATTTTGCATTTTTAAATCATTGCCATTTATTCTGTCTCTTGTTTCCTCATTTTAACCTCTGTACTTTGTTAATTTATTTCAAGAAATAAATCTGAGGGATTTAATTTTTATTTGCTGGCTTTCTGTAATCATGCATAATAATATATATGAATACCAATATGATAATGTAAACTCAGATAAATGCTGGATGGTTACATTAATTAGTTTCAAATTGAGTTGAAGTTCAAAGCAATGATGACCTACCTGCATTAACCAAAACTGTAGCTTGTAGGAGAAGGGACTCATTTTTGTGTAGTTGACACTGAACGAAGTTTTCAGAAACGGCACTAACTTGTTCAAATATTTCCACCATTCCCATTATCTCCCAGTGTGATCTGTAAGGTATAAATTTAGTATTACACATTGTAATGAAATATTTCAATTTTTCTACCATAAATTCATTTTTATAAACTGCTTTACTTTGCTTAAACCTTATTCAAACATTTTTGCTTCTTGTCTGTTCTGTCTTGTTACTTACCCTGGTAGTGTATGATTGGTAACCATAGAAACCTAATCAGTGGTGGCTGTTGGAATACTTTGGTATTGGATATGCTATGTAGTATTTTAATTTTCAAAGTACAATTTGTTGTATCCAGCACTGATATTAGGAATGTCCCTTCTTCTAGGTTTTAAAGCTTAAACTGCTTTTCTTTTACTGTTAAACTATAGCTTCTTTCTAACGTGTATGAAGAGTAAACTATGAGACAAGAAATCTTTTAATTTTTACAGCACAGATGGTATTTAACTAATCAACGATATGAAGTAGAGTTTTAGTTGATAATACTATAATGAAGACATTTACCTGTCTAATACAAAATCAGGTGCAAAGACAAGTCGTTTACCATTATAACTCATAGATCTAAAGGTACAGTTAAGTAGAAGTAACTCCATCCAACAACACTCTATCAGGTGGACTTGGTCACTGAGTGATAAATCTATGTAACCTGAAAGAAAAAGAATCAAATAAATGTGAGTCATATGGCCACTTAGTGCCAAGTCTATGTAACCTGCAATACACAAGATCATATACTACTGAGTCACATGGTCATTGAGTTATAAATCTATGTAACCTCAAATAAAAAGAATCAAATAAATGTGAGTCACATGGCCACTTAGTGCCAAGTCTATGTAACCTGCAATAAACAAGATCAAATACTACTGAGTCACATGGTCACTGAGTGATAAATCTATGTAACCTGCAAGAAACAGAGTCTAACATAATACAAAATAAACTATCAGGCCTACAGTTTGATTTTCATTATTTTCAGATTTTTTTTTCAAAGAATGAATTGGCCAACACCTCCAATATTTGAAGAACAAGCTTAGTAGTCTAGAACTGTATTCATTCCATTTAATTTGGTAGCAGATAATAGGTATTTGTTTTACTTCATAGTGGTATGTATGTGAAAGTAATAAATATTCATTTAGAAACAAAGATTATATTCGGCAATAGGTTCAGCTAGACTTTTGCGCAGTTTTCAATCACTCATCGTTACTTTAGACTGCAAGTCAATTAAGAAGCATATTGTATCAACTATGTAAAGGCCAGATACAGACATAAAGGTGTATATATTATGAAAAACAATCATAATCAAGAATTGTCTTACCTGGAACATTTTTGGCCCAGTTGATCAAATGTACCAGCTCCCTTTCAGCTAGTTTGACAAGGGAATTCAACAAATGCACTCTTGAGGGAGGGATGTTATGGTTATGGTAACTTTCTACTATCGGCATGTCAGCTTTGGATAAGGCGTCTAAAATGGCTGTCGTTTCAGACCGTCTAGGACTCTGGAAAAAATCAATATTATAGATAAGGAATATATCCACATAAAAAAAGAAGTATCACTAAAAATATTGATTAATACCAATTATAAATACAATATGCATATTAATAATGTCTTGCTTCTACATACATGCACCTGATAATTTATAAGTATGGAGGTTTCTACAAAACATGATTATTTACACAAAGTGTTTCATGGAAGCCCTTGCCATGTTTTCACCTGCATACAAATAGATATATTACCTTTGGTAGTATACTAGTCTTGTAGACTTTAAACTTTTAGAAAACAGCTTAATTGATGTGAAAAAAGGTTGCATCTATGGTATCCCTTTTTTCACTATTAAACATTTTCAACATACTGTATGCAAAAAGTAAAGAAATTATGGCCTTACATGTACTTCAACAAGGGCAAAAAGATATGTTGAAATTTTAACTGCACTATAAATTTCTTAAAACTGCAAAGATGCTACTTGAAGGAATTCAAAGAAATATCATATTCAAATCATTGCTAAGAAAAGAGAACTTACTTTTGCTGGATTAGGACTCCCACTAGTAGAATTAACAATATTATCAGATGAATCTGCACGACTTCGTTTTGTCGCCTGTTTGGTAGCACTTGGTTTTCTTTCTTTTCTCTGTGTTCCTGTGAAGTAAATGTATAATGTACAAATGTGCCCAAATAATAATCTGTCACAAAAATAAATTGAAGGTGGTTCACTTGAAAGGTTTTTGATTTAAAGTTTGAATTTTGCGCTTTATTCCTGAATTTATTTCCTAAATTTAATCATTAATTTTCAGCACTGCACCTCATTTATATACATGTATACATGTATATCAAGAATAGCAGCAGCTTCATGGCTGTTGGATATGTCTTCATAGACCCCAACCCCCTGAAGAAAAAAATGTGAAGATAGGCATTTCCATCTTTCATACTATTATATGTTTGTATATCAACACATCACAGTAGAAATCAGAAGTTGCACATCACCTTTGACCTTGAAATCTATCAATTTTTTGGCATCAGGTCAAAAGTCATCTTACTGATCACAGAAGCTCTCATTTCATGCATGCACCAAAATCGAGAATTATTATGAAATAAGGTCTCATGTTCCTGATGTTAATATCCAAAGTTTTATAATCAATAAATTCCAGGGTGGATATCTCCTCTCTTGTTGTTTCACTCTTTTTACTTCTAATGCATTTTTGGGGATGATCTTGCATGTTTTGAAAGCACAAATACCTTGTGTATTGATATGTCACAGTTACATTAATTAAAGTGCTGTAAAATCCTATCTGACTTTAACAGTACTTTACTGGTAAAGATTTGACAATTTTTAAGTTGCAGGTACCATACAAACAAGTCATAAATGTACAAATTATAGCATTGTAGCAAATTGTTGTAAGTCAGTAAATTTGTGGATTTTGTCGAAGTTCAACTTTTGCATGTATAAAATAGTAAACTATTACAACAAAGGGCTACGCCGAGCGCAGCATGATACGATCGCAGCATGTCGACAACTGAAATTTGAACAAGTGTATTTAAAAGTGAATGTGGACACAGTAAAGAGCTTAATATTGTAATTAGATGAGCATAATAGGGAGCTAGACACAGTAATTAGCTGGACACAAATTAGGCCTGGGGAACATAAAAATTAGCCCTTTAAATCCCATAAAGGTATAAAAAACTGAAAGAGTTACACAAAAACTGCTGACAAACTACTGAAAGCTTACATCAAAGAGGAATCTGAAGTAAAAAAATCCCATTAAAATCCTATAAAATAAAGATTTAAAATATTTTGAAAAATAGCAATTTTGGTACCTTTGACCCCTTATAGCTCGTAAACGCTAAGATATACCCAAAAACTATTGGCATACTACTGAAAGCTAACAACAAGAGGAATCAAAAGAAAAAATCCCATCGAAATCCGATGGAAAATAAATATTTTACATATTTTGAAAATTAGCAATTTGGACCCTTTGAACCATTATAGCTCTGAAACGGTAAGAGATATGCCAAATCTGTTAGCATACTACTGAGAGCTTACAATAAAAGGAATTCAAAAAAAAAAATCCCATCGAAATCCGATAAAAATAAAAATTTTAAGTAATCTGTACATTTGCAATTTTGGCCCCCTTTGGAACCTAATTACTCTGAAAGGAAAAACGTTATAAAAAAAATTGATGGTGTTGTGCTAGTTAGCTTTACATAAAAAATCCATTGCAAAAAACTGCATTAAAATTGGACTAAAAATAAGAAAAATAAAATTTTTGAGATTCACCCCTTTGGGGCCCATTTATTTCATGAACGGTACATGCGACATGAAATCCCTTGACAAACTCCAGATTGGAAATTTTCTCAGGAGTACAATAAAAGAAACCCCATCAAAATCCGATAAATAATAAATATTCTACAGCCCAATATACGAAAACACCCAATTTGGCCCTTTTTGGTCCTTTTCTTAAAAACGGGTGGGGCCAGTATACCCAAAACCAATCCCAGCCTTCCTTTTGTGCCAAGGAACATTTTGTTAAAATTTCATAAGGATTGCTCCACTAGAACTTAAGTTATCGCACGGAAACGAAGTGTCCACAGATGCTACCGACGCCGACGACGCCGCCAGTATCATACCAATATATGACCTCAAAATTTTTTGCGGTCGTATAAAAAAGTATTTCCTTAAAATTTATAAATGAATCCTCAATACATCAAGTTTTCACTGGATAGTGATTTTTTATTATTTAGTAAATTACATGTATCAGTAAAAATATAATTTTAGCTTACTTATATGTAATAGTAAATGTGATATTATTTTATCAATAAGGAAAACAATAAACAATACCAAAATCTTACCACAAAAATTGTTTAAATTCCACTGAAAATTTATAAACTGTTTCTTACATACCCAACCATTTTATTTTTGCTGGTGAAGAAGTTTTGATTGTGTATATATATATATAACCTATATAAGTAATGTATTCATGATGTAATGTTAGAGGTCAGTGTCCTACAAAGACATAAAACCATGCAACATTGATCTCAAAGTCAATGACCTTTAATTGGCAGATAATCAAAATATTTTTAAAATTAGGTAAAAAATAAATATCATCATATTTCTGATATTATGGTTGACAATTATAATCACCTAATGTATTTGATGTAAAATCAATCTACCACTGCTATATATGATGTCCCGTTGTCCTTGAAACAAACATACTAATATAAAGGGCTATCACATTGAGGGCTATGATCTATAGAGGGTCTCCATTAATCAAATCTAATGTAATTTCCAACATTTAAATCCCCTTTCTTTCAAATACATTGTTATATATATATATTTGTATAGTGTCTAATTGTGACTCTAGGTAACTAAGCATGCATTGATCTGTCCGTAAAGTCAGTGAACTTCATTAAGAATATGTTTGACTGATAGGCTATTGAACCTATAGATCTACTCAATCAGTATCGGTATATAAGCATGAAAAATGTAAAAGAAAACACTTTACTGGAACCAGAAAGTTCAAACATGTCTTCAACTGTGCCACATCTCTTAAGACAAACTGCATTGGGGAAAAGGGAGAATGACTTTCATCTTTTTTCATACCAAGCTTAGCTTATTTTGGCTTTCCTATTCAGATCTTGAATTTGTTCTCAATCAGTCTTTACAGATATTTCAGTATATGAATTTCCAAATATTTTGATATTATCTGTACTGAAGAGACATAAGTTGTGGAAATGCGCATATGCAGAATCCAAATTAACAGCAACCTCGGTATTAGGTTATTTATTACCACTGGCCGATGCCTCTGCTGTTGACTTTTAATTCCAGAGGGTATTCACCAACTCAGTATGCAGTACTGTGGCGCTGGCCTGAAAGCCGATTTCATTTGGATCTAAATTCAACAAAATTTTGTTCAAACCTAAGGAGTAGCTCTTGCATGGCTCTGTCCTTAGCTGATTTTGGCTTTTCTATTCAGATCTTATTGGTAATTTGTTCTCTATCAGTCTTTACAGATATTTCGGTATATCTGCACAGAAGAGACATAAGTTGTCGAAATGCACATATGCAGAATCCAAATTAATAGCAACCTTAGTATTGGGTTATTCATACCAAATTACCAAGTGAGGAACAAATCTAAAACATTTTTTATTTCATTTATTCCAGTAATTTCAATATCAGTAAATTTGAATCTAGAGTTTGACTTGTTATATTATTAAATCCATCCTTTCTAGTTCATATATATCGTATCTTTTTTACTGTTTTAAGTTTGAGCTTTTACGTTTAACTCTTGAGACTATAGAAATACAATTATCAAGAAATAATCATATAATACTATAATTTCTTTTTTCATTCAATACTTTTACATATTGATATTACAAAGCTATCAATAAATGACACTACCCTCTGCTCCATGTTTGTGATACACAGAAACATATTGGGAGAGCATATGTTTCTAACACAAACAACAATTCACATCCTTTAGCTTACTTGTTTTTAATACCAACGATGCAGACATTAGGTCATTCTTAGCACAAATGATGAATGCTAGAACTCATTTTTATGTAAATTATGTGTAAATGAGGTGAATGCTGTTGAAGGTATGCATATAGCCTTATATAAAGGCATGTCAGGTCTATCTGTGGGAGGCCACCATGGGAGGACAATTAAGGAGGGTGGAGGGGTTGGGTATGAGGGAAATCACTCAATCCCTTGAAAAAAAGTCCTAATCTTTGCATTTCTTCATTCTAAAATCTGAATGTGACAACTGGAAGTATACTAAATCTTCTGAATTTGTGATGCATGTTGAATTTCTCTTACTATCCATTTAGGCCAGCCTACAATAGATTCAATATCTATTCCGGTCTAAAGAAATGTATGTGGAAAAAAAAGTTTGCAGAAAACTTCATTTTTTTCCAATTCCAGTTTAATTACCCCTGGTGATCCCAAAACATTGGCTTGTTCAAAGCAATCACTTATTCGATATTTCTTACACACCAAATGAACAAGTCTTACTTGGACCAGGCTATGCTTCATACCCATCCACTTGAAAAAAGAACTATTTTTGTCTTTAAAAAATTCTATTTTGTATTGATTGTATATATTTTTTTAAAATCTGATTGGAATACTACATTGGTGCTTAAAATGACAAGAACATAATTGCAGCTTTCTAATAAGATTATGTTTTTAGACATTTGGCAATGTATGGAAGATGCTGTCAAATTTTATCTAGAGGCGTCCATGAAAAAAATTAAGCAAATTACACATTTGTTTCTTCCTCACTTGTCGTTTACTTCACAATGACGATCGAGGCTTGTGGATTGCTGTTAAAAACAAATTTACTCTACATACATGATGGACAAGAGCAAAACAATATGCTCCTCGACTTTTTATAAAGAGGCATAAAATAAAATTCAATCTTTTTCATTTGAAGCAGTCATGAATAATTTGGTGTTAATTTAGACATAATATATACACTTGTATTTTTTACCTTATATTTATATCTTAATTTGAGGGACTTGCACTTTTTAAATTAGCTAAAACCTTTTTTTCTTTTAGTTAAATCATATCATTCTTACAGCATTAGCAATGCTAATTAATGCTGGGGATGTCACAGGTCAGAAATTTTGCAATGATCAAACTGCTGCTCCCTATAAAAGGTAGCAAAACAGATAATTGTTCATTGGCACACACAGAGGGGGTCCTGTGGTGGAGCATCCTTTTCCAGGGGAACTTTACCTTTCATGCAGAAATAGGGCAAAAACTAACAACTAATGGTAAAGTATAAATTGGAAGCATCCTTCTGGAACCCTATTTTCAAAGGCTGCATCTGCTGGTGGTGTTATTATTCAACAAGTAACACAAAACTCTTCAAAATATTACCCAGTAAATAAATAAATAAATAAAATTAAATTAAATACAATAAACAGCTTCATCTGTGTTTTTGCTAAACATATTTGACCTCAAATAAGGATACATTAAATCTTACCTTTATTCATGCCTACTTCATAACATTTCCTCAGTCTGCAGGCTTGACAACTTTTTCTTCTGTGTTTATCTATTGTACAACTGTTAGTTGCTGGACAAACATAATCTACAGGACCTGTAATGGTATGTCACAATAAATATAGGTCATTAAATGACCCAGATACATTTTACATTATGCTTGGCTGACTTACTGTACATACAGTGTATATTGATTCTATTTATGGATTGTAATCACTAGTGTCAAGGCTGTTTATTTTTGTCTGTTCAACAGAATAATCATGATAATGATGATTGTGAAGATAAATACCTCATTCTTACTAATAGAAGATGTAATGGACATTGAGCAACATGAAGTTACATTGTATTGAGAATATTCTCATTCCCAACAGCCACACCAAAATCTGTCATCCACCCCATTTGTATAATTTTCAAAGCTTTTATTTAAATCAACTTTCATTAACTTGCAACTGTAAGAGGCATTTGATGTCCACACCAAAGATACAACTTTTTATTTTATTCCCTATGTGGTCAAATGAATAGACAGACAAGGGTAAACAAGATGCCCTCAAAGTTTTTGTAGCTGGGACATAAAAAAATTTAAAGAAAAAGAAATAAGGGACAAATCTCCATCAAAATTATGTATTATTACTGATTTTATTTCCACATCGACCTCATTCCTTGACCTTCATCTTGAAATTGACAACAAAGGTTGACTTCAAACTAAGCAGTACGACAAACACGATGACTTCACTTTTCCAATAGTCAACTTCCCTTTTCTTTGTAGCAACATCCCAACAACGCTGGCATACAGAGTTTACATCTCCCAGCTCATTCACTATTCAAGAGCCTGTGGT
>MJUU01057111.1:98434-109827 GCA_002080025.1 Modiolus philippinarum | reverse complement strand
CTCTGATGGAAGGTCAGCATCCAGGCAAAATAAGGTCACTTTGACCTACATTTCACGCTTGATTGATTTACATTCAAGTTTTCTGACGAGTCCAGATCTCAGTCACTATACATGGTAGGATCATGTAATCTTCCATATGCATGCAACTCTGATGGTGTATCAGCTTCCAGGCAAATTTAGGTCACTTTGACCTATATTTTACGCTTGATTTATTTACATTCAAGTTTTTGGATGAGTTCAGATCTTAGTCACTATACATGGCAGGATCATGCAACCTTGCATATGCATGCAACTCTGATGGTGAATCAGCATCCAGGCAAAATTAGGACACTTTGACCTATATTTTACGCTTGATTGATTTACATTCAAGTTTTCTGACTAGTTCAGATCTCAGTCACTACACATGGTAGGATCATGTAACCTTGCATATGCATACATTTCTGATGGTTGGTCAGCATCCAGGCAAAATTAGGACACCTTGACCTATATTTTATGCTTGATTGATTTACATTCAAGTTTTAGGACAAGTTCAGATCTTAGTCACTATACATGGTACAATCATGTAACCTGGCATATGCATATAACTCTGATAGTAGATCAGCATCCAGACAAAATTAGGTCACTTTGACCTATATTTTCCGCTTGATTGATTTACATCCAAGTTTTTGGACAAGTTCATATCTCAGTCACTTTACATGGTAGGATCATGTAACCTTGCATAGGCATGCATCCCTGATGGTACATCAGTATCCAGGCAAAAGTAGGTCACTTTGACTTATGCTTTACGCATGAGTGATGTGTGTCCAAGTTTTCAGGCAAGTTCAAATCTCAGTCACTATACATGGTAGGATCATGTAACCTTGCTTAGGCATGCAAATGTGATGTCAACACCCAGTCAAGATTTTTTTACTGTGACAAAGTGCCATAACGAGGCGAACTCTGTAATCGTCGATTACCTATGTTTGAAATATGGCCATAGTCATGTGAGCTAAAGAAGTTTGTGTTCAAGAAAATATTGATACAACTAATTTAAGGGAAGATTTTAATTTTTCCCCTCTATTGCCTATCTATATTTCGGAAAATGTTGTTTGAAAATAATTTTGTCCCTTGTGCATAGATCAGTTCTTAGCAGATTTTGCTTTTCATTTAAATTCTGTTAGTTATTTTTTTTTCTGAGGTTTTTACCATATTTCGGTTTATGAGCTTCAAAATGATTTGATGTTAAAGCATTTAAAACACATAATTTGCTGTAATGGTCAGCTGTAGAAATTCAAATTTAAAGGGTCTTCAATATTATGTTCTATATTTTTGAATTTTTATTTCTAAAACAGACAAATAAACATATGTTCCTTATTATCATATGATTTGACGGTTCGGTTCTCACTTACTTTACTGTGAATTTAGTTCTTCATATGACCATTTCGACAACTTATGTCTCTTCAGTGCAGAGTAAATCAGAACATTTGTTAATCCATAAAACGAATTGTGTGTAAAAGTTGATTACAAATAGTTAAGAAATAGTATCGAAATAGGAAGGCCAAAATCAGCCAAGGATAGAGCTATGCAAGAGGGAGATACGCCTTAGATTTAAACACATTTTCCTATTATTGCAAGATTTAAAGTAAATTCGGTTTTCGGACCAGCACCGAATTAATGGCTTTTAGGTTGTGGAATATCCTCGGGGACTAACAGTTCAAAAGCAGAGACTTCTGGCAAGCGGTGATAAATAATAAAACACCCAGGTACCGTATCTTTGAATTAAGTTTCTGTATATGGCCATTACGACAACTTATTAACAATGAAGGGATATGGTGTAAATGCGAATGATACAAAGTCTCTACAAATACATTGTAAACTAAGCAATGGAACAACGCTTTTATTAGTGTTCTTTATCTTGAAGTCACCATGAAGCCTTCAACAATGAGCTTTACTCATACCCCATGACGGCCCCTAGCACCGGTTTGAGCGGAATTCATTGCTAATTGTCGAGCAACGCTATATCCAAGTTTTTTACCGTCTGATCCATGGATGCGGGATCGTCAACAAACATAAACTTAACTGGCAAATTGTTCTTACAATCTATGATACTTTATTGCAGATCATATCAAAACATTTGGAGACCATAAACCAAAATGTGTGTAAAAGTTGATAGAGAACAAACTACTTATACTATCTAAATAGGAAAGCCAAAATCAGCTAACGATAGAGCTATGTAAAAGGAATGTTCTCCTCAGTTTAAAACTTTTTTTCTCAAATTTTTCAATCAATGCAACGAAGTAATGGCTAATGGGTCGGTGAAAATTATCAATAGTGAAGAGTTAGCCCCCGTTTGCTTGTGACATTAACTGTTCAATATCTCCAAACAAATGCTTAAGTATCTCACATTTACTGTACAAAGAGGTACCTAAACATTTTCTTTGAATTTGTAACAGCAGTAGGGCACCGGACAAAGATCAAGAATACAATTATTTCACATGTTAAACAAAAAAAGAGATAAATAGGAACTTGGAAAAGGTCAAATTAAAGATCGGGATATCTTTAAGGAGGGTAAGAAATTTCGTCTTTACAAAAATGGCGGAATAACTAACACAAGCAGTAGGAGAAAAATTTCCTGATATTTTAATAAATCTTAATAAAGTCACGTTTTTTTTAAATCGTGCTTATTTACATGTATGTTAAAATCTGGAAAATGAGAAACAAGAAATATTAACAAACAATATTTATTGCAATGTCACTCAGAATAAAACCGTATTATTATCTGAAGACAGTTTTCATGGTTACACCTTGAAACTCGTGTACAGCATAAAGAAATTTACTGTTTTTAAGCAACTTCGGTATTTTTTGTATATTTAAGAAGCCACCGTGTTTCAAAATATGTTTCTAGTCCCTCTTCACCTATACTTGTCGAAAAATCCCAAATTAAATTTTCAAACAATGTCAAGGCCATCATTTAAGAATTATAGATTAAAACACATTTCCTTTGCCCCTGTACAAATCATTTTATTTATTTTTTTTTTATTTTTTTTTGTAAATTTCTGATAAATTATACAGCATTTTTAAATATCAATATGGTAATAATAAAAAAAACAGTTCTCATTTTATCAACAATCAAGAATGGTTCGACGGCTTGTCTGAAATTACAACAAAGGATAACAGTAAACACCTACAATGGCCGAAAACTACAATCACATGCCACAATTCACAAACCAACTGCACTAGAAAAACACTAATTAAGACAAGAGAAAAATAGAAAACGATAGGAACTCGGTATATCCGGACTTGGTACCGACACAAGCAAAAGCCAGCGGTAGGTTTAAACCAGTTTATGGATACCCAAACCTCCAATTTCTCTACCTCGTATCCCTATAGTGTACAAATGTATATACATACCAGTAAAACACAAAAACAGGTAGACTTCTAACTCTATGACCTCAATCTTGAAAAAGAAAATCATATGAAGAAACGTAATTTAGAAAGATGGGTCAAAGGGTTCTATAGCTAAAGGAACCTAATCTGCTGGTAAAACATTGTCGCATAACTGAAGAAAATTCAAACTCAAACCTTCCCGAAAGGTTTGATAAAGAGTCGTCATGTATTTCAGTAGACATCGGCAGTATCAGTGCCAGGCCAGTATATGTGTAAAATCTTCAGGTCACTGGATTCCAAAGCCAGGTTAACGGACTTGTGTAGAATATCCCGTCGATATCCGCTTTTACGTATAGAATGTAAGTTACGTCCCAGTTTTTTCTGGATTTTTTATCAGTTTCTGACATTTTTTAACATTTCCATAAAATCGAGGATTAGAAATGCCATAAGTAATTATCTATTTACGAGTCACTTCAAATTTAGATATCAAATGTTCATATCTTCTGTAAAACTTCTTTAAAGTATTTAATGACTTATGTAATCTGTTAGTTTGGATGTGAGAGTAAGGTTATGCTCATTAAAATCGTCAAAAGTAGAACGTTTTAAGCAGCATGATTACTTTGTTTGTCGCCTGCTGTAAGTACCGCCAACACATTAGTATTTCTTTTTGTCGCCTTGCGTCGGCTGTTGGTTTTAATCCACAAATCCTTCAAAACTGCAAGTCTAATCCCAACCAAACTTTCTAGACATGCTGTTCACTTTGTTATGTTGTGCACCTGATACATAAACTTACAATTTTACAGACTTAACAAGTTCTCAGAGTCAAAATAACACATTTGTTATTTCAGTTTGTTAATCCACAACTAATGCAAAACTGTAAGTTATTTTTAAACCACACTTGATTAATGTTTTATTTAACAGATTTTTAAGGTTTACTGGGCCAAAATAACGCATTTGTTTATTTTGCTTGATAAAGTGCAACTTCTACAAAACTGTAGTCATTTTTCACACGAACTTAATGAATATGTTTTAGCTGTGTATCTGATACTTAAGTTTGTCTTTTTTTATATAATCAATGAGATTCGAAGAGCCAAAATAGCTCATTTGTTAAATTGGTTTATTAATCTTCAAATCCATCAAGACTGGAATACATTCAGGATATGTCGTTTACCTTTTCTGGTTGTGCACACTTTACTTGGAATTTTGTTTAAAACTAAGGAGTATCTCCCTCTTGCATAGCACCGTCCTTAGCTGACTTTGGGGTTTCCATCTAGATCTTATTTGTTATTTGTAACACACATTTCGGTTTGTGGATTTCAAAATGTTGTGATTTATCTGCACTGAAGAAACATAAGTGGTCGAAGTGGCCATATGCAGAAACTCAATTTACAGTAACTTCGGTATTTTGTTATTTATTATCACTGGGTCGAGGTTTCTGCTGATGGACTGTTAGTCCCCGTGGGTATTTACTAACCTAGAAACCAGTACTTCGGTGCTGGCCCGCAAACCATTTTTATTTAAAACTTGCAATATCAAAATTAATTTCAGAAAATTTTGTTTTAAACTAAGGAGTATCTCCCATTTTCATAGCTGTGTCTTCAGCTGACTTCGGGTTTTTAATTAAAATCGAACTAAAATATAAAATTAGATTTCTACGTTTCCTTCTTTACGTTTGTCGCTGTATAGTGAAAGAAAAAGATCAAATACGGAGACCTAATTTTTATTAGATTGATTTAGATCTTATTTGTTATTTGTTCTCTTACAGCATTTACACACATTTCGGTTTGTGGATTTCCAACTTCGGTGCTGGCCCAAATACCGATTTTAAATGGAAACTTGCAATATCTAAATTCAAGAAGAATTTTGTTTAAAACAAAGGAGTATCTCCCTCTTGCGTAACTCTGTCCTAAGCTGACATTGGGTTTTCTAATTTAGATTTTAGCCTTTACACACATTTCGGTTTGTGGATTTCCAAATGCTCTGACTATTTATGTGCAGTGAAGAGACATGAGTTCGAGATAGCCATATGCAGAAACTGAATTCACAGTTACTTCAGTATTTTGTTATTACTGAAACTCCTTTATAATTAATTATTTAGGATTCTTCACGTGATCACGTTGTGCCCCTTATATAAATTCATTTAACATATTAGAGGTTCACTGAGCCACAAATAGCTGTTCTGTAGTGCATACGACACAAGTGTTTCATTGAACATCCATCAAGTCTTTGAGTCGCAGTTACTATTGTCCTGATTGTCACAAAGGAATTAATACTAATTAGAAAAACATGTATAGCAATGTATTTCATTTTTTTTTTTTTAAATTCATACTCAAACCGAAGATAACGAGTAGATATCATGTACCGATTGTAGACGCTATTTTGAACGTAAAATATGTTCTGAATTTCAGCAATAGATGACACAAGCAGTAACCCCTATGTTTACTACTTATTATTAATGTCAGAGCTGTTGACAAACCGAGAATAAATTTTTGCAAGGTATGGTATGTCTTTTTAATACGAATATCATATGTACATTTTTGAAAACTTTACAAAACACATTTTCTAACTTCATTATGGTCTTCCAAATATTTTTGATTTAATCTGCACTGAAGAGGCATAAGTTGTCGAAAGGCTATATGCAATAATTAAATTCACAGTAACTTCGGTATTTTGTTAGTTATTTCTTAAAATCTTCAAAATAATGAAATATGTAACACTTATATTACCCGTTTACAGTTTTGATAAGTTTAAAAACACATATTGTATTTTTTGTAAAAAGATGTGAAATATAAGGGAAAACAGTAAAAACTTTTCTATTATATACACCAGAGATATTTAATGCCACTGACATACCTATTCTTAATTCAAATAAAAAAGAAAGGAAATGGGGTAAATTTCAAGGAGCCAAATCACATCTCCAGGTTAAAACGACCCAAAACAAAGCATCTAGGGGTCACCGTACGGTTTCCAACACAATGAGGAACCTCACACCATATAATATTTAATGTATTTAATTTTCCAATGACTAAAGGACTGGAAACAATGTTTATTAAACATTTGTTCCCTAAGGTAGATAGACACTGATATTTACATCCAAGATATTTTGTTATAAATTGGAACAATTAAAGATCCCATCCTATACACTTGTTTTTTTTTTTCTAGAATCTTTGTCGAAGTTTGTGCATATTTGCCATTTTTCACCTAAATATACAAAGAAAGTACGCGGAAAATATCGAAAGGCAATCTTTAACCAAACAGAAAAATGACCATTTTATCCATGAGAATTTTTTGCACTTTCATTAATAGATCGTTTATAATCTCAACTACGGGAAAAGGCGACAAAATGTATAGGTCACCATGCTTTATACAAAGTTACCGTAATGAACATCATTTACGGGAAAAGGGAGTTAATTCTAGGCAAAGTAGACGAAATATGACTTTATACATTAGTCAATTAATTATGACGTCACAAAGGAAAGCCTGTCAAATGACTGTTCAATCGACTAGTATATATTTTTCAAATGCGCGATTGAATTGCGCAGCGCAACAGTGTCTATCTACCTTAAGTTTCGATGCAGAATTTAATTATTACCAAATATGTCAATAAACAATTTCACTTTTATCAGAATTTAAATATCAATACTTTCGGATACACCTGTTACAACTGAGATAATATCATATGTCTTTAGTATATTGGATGAATTTTGCAGGTTAAATACATTTTCTGT
The DNA here is from genome assembly GCA_002080025.1 of Modiolus philippinarum. NCBI lineage: Eukaryota > Metazoa > Mollusca > Bivalvia > Mytilida > Modiolidae > Modiolus > Modiolus philippinarum. The sequence continues at coordinate 102,733 of MJUU01057111.1, read as the reverse complement.
TCACAATTTAAAAAAAGTAAAGACAAGCAAACTGCTTCGAGTCTTGCTTAGTATAGGCAAAAAGCTATACCCCATGACTTAAATAAAAGATGCATATATACTACCCCCCCGATAAATTCTCCTCAAAACACAAAAGAAAGACAAAATACATTTACCTAAAAAGAAAAACTACATCGAAAGTCAATTTAATTTTTGAACTAATGAACAATGTAAGAGTACAACCATTTGATATATTTGTTTCGGTGGCTTGGAGGGATCATCTGATCCTGTATATTTCTTTCCAAACAGTCATTGAACCTGATTTTTTTTCAATCATGTTTTTTCGGTCCATGCTAAAAATTCTGTTTCATAAATATGTCAAAGTGTTTTTAGCTCACCTGGCGAGCTTTTGCCATCGCTTGGCGTCCGTCGTCCGTCGTAAACTTTTCATTCAATGATCTTCTCCTCTGAAACCACTGAACCAGTTGGAACCAAATTTAGTCACAATAATCCTTTGATGGTCCCTTCCAAAAAGGTATCCAACAGGTCCGTACCTCATCCAAGACGGCCGTTAGTGGGGAACATTGTTTTAACATAGACCCTATGGTAAAACACATTCATATATCTTCTTCTCAGAAACTGCTGGTCCAATTAGAACCAAACTTAGTCACAATGGTTCTTTGATGGTCCCTTCCGAAAAAAGTATCCGACAGGTTCGTACCTCATCCAAGATGACTGCCAGCGGGGAACATAGTTTTAACATTTGACGCTACGGAAAAACACATTTAAATATCTTCTCAGAAAATACCAGTCCAATTAGAACCAAACTTAGTAACAATGGTCCTTAGTTGATCCATTTCTAAAAAGGTATCCGACAGGTCCATACGTCATCCAAGATGGCGGCCGGCGGGGAATATAGTTTAAATTGGACACTATGGAAAATAAATTCAAAGATCGGTTCAGAAACTACTAGTCAAGTGCAATTTAAGAACCAAACTTTGTCACAATTGTGGTTAGATGGTCCTGTCCTAAAATGTGCTTATGTCCTTACAGTACAAGGTGGCGGCCAGTAGGGTACACCTATGGTTAAATGTGAAACACATTCAAACCTTAAATAATTTGATAACAAAAGTAGCTACAAAAGTTTTATTTTTCATACAGAAATATTCTTTTTATTACTAGAACTTGTACTATATATATCAAATAGTTCTAATTATGTACATCAACACACTTTTTAGGGAGTATCTATAATTCAAAGATAGGTATAATAAAAGTGAAAATTTTAAAAAGGGAGATAATTAAACTAAGGGAAGTTATAAACTTAATTTTCTTTTCAAACATATTTATAATTACAGCAATTTATGGGGACAATCTTTCCACTTTTCTTTCTAAGGGATTTCAGCAATATGTGTTACTTTGAATATAACGGGAACCCCTGCCATTTTTTTTTTCTTTTGAATTATGGTCCGATATAGGTTGTAATCGATGGAGGAGCTCTTAGTTCTCTTAGTTGCCATGAAAACTAGACAAGAAAACTGAAATTTTAGAAAAAAAAACGTATACCGCTACATATTTTATTTACAGTTTCAGCAATATGTATAGACTAGATTATGAGGGCAACCTCTGCCCGAATTTTTTTTAAAGGGGGCTCACAATGTATTTAATTTCAGCAATATGTATTATATAGATTATAAGGGGAACCCTTACCCAAATGTTTTTTTTCAATAGGGGTCTGATATGGGTTATAATGGATGATGGTGCTTTCAGTTGCCATTGACATCAAACAAGAAAACTGAAATTTTAGAAAAAAATCATTCTGCTAAATTTTAAATTCAAATCAAAGGTTCCTTCTGGCAGTGAACATAGCTTAAACTCTGAACCTTATTAGAAATCTCTATGTCACCCATATCCCAGGTGAGCGATACAGGCTCTTGAGAGCCTCTTGTTTGAGCCTTCTCCTGTCCTGATAATTTTTTTCACTAAATTTCTGATACTGGATTTTTTTTTCGTAATTCCTTAAACCTCCCTTCAAACCAATAGAAATAAAATGGTAAATTTCAATTATTAAGATAGTCCAATTAGCAATTTTGAAACAAAGATCTCAAAAACGAAATATTGTATGAAAGTAAATATGATATTTAAGGTGGGTAATAAATTAATACTACAATGTATACTTACATACTTAACAGCAAAGTAAGCAGGCTTTTGTTTTTTAATGCATATATACAGAGTCTTAGATTTTAATGTTACTAGTCATGCATTTGAGAATGTATATCGTACATGTATTTGTATACATGTAATGACTATCATAAAAAATCGCCAGATGCATGTGTTTTGTTTACTTTGAAATCAGCAGATCCAACTCTTGAAAAGAGGTTCCAGAAATAAATCAATGTTTCCTGTTAATAAAGGGCAATAAATTCTTCAATATGTACAAATAAACCATGAAAATGCACATGATACAAAGTCTCTAGACTCTGGTATACTCCGAATGGCTGTATTTGTATTGATAACAAAAATGGCTTGGTTTCCTTTTTTTTCGTCTCGTATGATGGTTTCAGAAACTTAATTATTTAAGAGATATCTTTGAATAGTTAGGTAGGAAAGAAATAGAAAAATGAAAATAAAATGACATGGCGTTTCAAATTGCAACTTTCTGCTTACCAACTACATGTACTTTGAAATGTTGGAAGCTATATCTTTAGTAAACAAAAACGACCAACGTGACTATTAAAGAAAAACAAATTAAAAAATTAAAATAAGGGTTTAAGTAACACTTTAAAAGTAATCTGTGCCTAAAGTTTCGGAGTTTTGAAATTTGCCCTCAGGGCGGAAAAATGAGCGAAATTGCATTTCGAGATATTCAGTAATAATCGAAATCTTCTGAAGTATTCAAGTTTGGAAGCTGTAACTTTGTATGCAAGTTCCATTATATGCATTTCATTTATTAATGATAGCGGACTTTTGGTATGACACCTGGGGTATGCCCTTAAGGGGCCAAAAAATGTAAAACTATCAGTACTCATCATACGACTGTAACTCTAGGTATAATTTTGAAATTGTGGTTTATATTTTCATGAGGAATTATTGGAATTGCTCTTTGAATCCGTAAGTTTGTAGAATTTAGACTCCGGCGACAAATTTGGTAAATTTACTGAAAATGTCAAAGACTAATAATTTTTTAAATTCCAACATGAAGTTTTATAACTAAGCAACTTTTTAATATCACCAGCTATTATGAACACAAGGACTTCAAAATATGATTCTAATTTTGGTAAATTTCCTGAAACTCTCAAAGACCAATTGGAATTTTACCTATCAACCATATCTTTTTTATGCCTAATAGTTTTAATATTTTAATGATCATTTTCAATGGTCAGATTGCAAAAAACTTTGGTTCTTATTTTGGAAAGTTTCCTAAAACTCTCAAAGACCACTTTTTTTAATTCTACCTAGCAAACATATGTTTTTTTTATGTTTTTTTTTATTCCTTACAGTAAAAGTGATGATTTTCAACAGTCGGGTCGCAAAAATCTGTGATTCTTATTTTTGTTAATATCCTGAATCCCTCGAAGACCATTACGTTTTGGAATCTACTTAGAAACCATATCTTTTTCAAATATTTAGAGTAATAATGATGATTTTCAACTGTCAATTTGCAAGAATCTCTGAATCTAATTTTGGTAAATTTCCTGAAACTTTCAAAGACCAATTACTTTCTGGATTTTTTCCTAGCAACCATATCTTTTTTGCATATGTGTTGGTAAGGTGAGCTGCAAAGGTAGAATATGTGATTCCGATTGCCAACAGTGATGAAAATCATCTTTTTAAACCTGTTAACATCGGAAGAACCCCTGCTTTGTTGTCATCTATGGCAACACCGCCTGCACTATGTCCAGCGCCCTAGACCACTAGACCACCTAGGCTATATAAAAAAATATAGCTTTCGGTAACCTAGTTATTCCTCCTCGTAGGAAATCTAGAGTTGTAACATAGTACACGATGAACATTTGGTGGGTAGGAAATAGATAGAAGAAGGATAAGGTTGCAACAGGTAAGATACATAAGGTATAAAGATAATAGTGTTGCACGCAGCTCTATATAATATGAATGCATATGTGTTGGTAAGGTGAGCTGCAAAGGTAGAATATGTGATTCCGAATGCCAACAGTGATGAAAATCATCTTTTTAAACCTGTTAACATCGGAAAATCCAGCAAGGTCTACGGCTGGATTTGAACCCCTGCTTTGTTGTCATCTATGGCAACACCGCCTGCACTATGTCCAGCGCCCTAGACCACTAGACCACCTAGGCTATATA
>MJUU01057111.1:60404-87794 GCA_002080025.1 Modiolus philippinarum | reverse complement strand
TTTTAAAATTTAACTATCTCTAGTGGATAAAATATGGTAATGAACGGGATCTTGTGGTGAAATCTATATATATCATGATTTTTTGTCTCATAGAAATGTCATCAAATCATACCTTTAATATAAATCATTAAAACAAAACAAAATTGCGAACATTTTAAATACTGAGGTATTGAAATAAACCTTTTTATCTTTAAGTTTTGGCTGAAAGCTGTACCTTATCATTAATCCCATCATTTACTTATAAACAAAAGTATGGAATGAGATGCATTTTCAAAACAACCAATCAGGAAACAAACCATTTGAGTATTTAAACATTAACAGCAAGTTGGTATACCAGTGGACAAGAACTGTGCTCCTCTTCTTTTACTTCTCCGAGACTGAATGTCTTCTGGAACTCGTAAGGCTCATTTACATTTGATATCTGAATATAATGTGACTCGCAAAAAGCTTATAACAAAGGGCATACCTCATCCTCGATTTTATGGAAATGTTGTTTAAAATGTCTGAAACTGATAAAAACAAATTCAGATAAACTGGGACGTAACGTACATTCTTTATATAATAGTGGATATCGACGGGATATTCTACGCAAATCCATTAAACTGCCTTTTGAATCCAGTAATCTGGAAATCTTACACATATACTGGCCTCTCACTGATACTGCTGATGTCTACTGAAATACACGACCACTCTTCACCAAACCCTTTAGGAAGTTTTGAGTTTGATTTTTCTTCCGTAGTGCGACAGTGTTTTAACAGCCGACTAGGATCCTCGAGCTATGCTGCAGTTAAGCGGTGAGCTCTCTTTGACCAATATAGTAGTCATAGAATAGTAATCTACATGTATTGGGTTTTATTCGCATGTTCATTATACTATAGGGAAACGGGAGAGAGAAAGGGGAGGTTTGGGTACCCATTAACCATTTAAACCCTAACGCTGGCTCTTGTTAGTGTCGGTACCAAATCTAGATATATCAATTAACACTACATGGCAGCACAATCATGAATTGAAAAACTGAAATTCAGTGGCCAAAGGAACATAACTCTAGTCAAAACTGTAAAGACTATTAAAATTTTCATTTTCAACAGTAAATCCGATCGTTATGAAACTTGCACTGCAAATATATTGATTATCAATCTTTCATGCGTTAAATTGGTCTTAGTGGTTTCCCAACTTAACTAATCGAAAACGCGATTTTGTTGAAAATTACCCTCATATGAAATCTTCAAAAATCTGGCAGTTTTAAATCCCAATATCAAATAGAGAAACATAATGCAACACAATGGTTATGTTCTAAAATTTAATATTTTATCCATTTCAACCATTTGATGATATATTTCCACAAAAAAATACCAATCAAGAGAAAAAGTCACAACTCTTGTCCGGCGAGTTATCTAACCTGATTCTCAACTGATATACCTACCATATCCGACTATCCCGATTTATTATCGTTATTTACGCTCGTCTCTCGTGTTTCATTTGTGTTTTTCTAGTGCAGTTCGAATCGCTTTTGTATTGTGGCACGAGTTTGTGGTTTTCGGCCATTGTAGGTGTTTACTTTTATCATTTATTTGTAATGTTAGGAAGCGAAGCTTCCATATATTTTGGAAACTGCAATTTTGTTCCCAATACTATGAGTTGAAAAATTCCCTGCGTCGAGAGTTATTGTTCTTGGAAATATACTCAAAAGGACACATCAATCTTTCAGAGAGATTTCTAAAATATGTGTAAAAAATAAAGCATATGAATACGTTGCTTAATGGCCATTCAAACATGTTGATGGTAAAATCGAAATGAAGAAAACAGAATAAAAACAGTTTTACTGGGGAATTCTGGTACGAAACTAAAGACATATAAATCAATTCGGAATTCCACTGCATCGAAAAGGGTCATGATAATAACCGAGAAATTACGAATGAATATATGCAACCATGACAACGATAAAGCGGATCAATATCGTTACGAAAGAATTTTGAGTATATTTGTTTATACGCTGTAGTCATGCAGTATAGAAAAGACACCAGGGAAGGTTTTGTCACAAATTAAATGCAGCTATGTAGTTACTTCGCGAGGGTTGTTTTAACTGCTTAAATAAAGATTGCATGATCATTGACATTGCGACGACAAGTTGCTATTGTAGACGTGCATCCATTCTTATAGAATACGTTCAGGACTGGCATTTATTCTTCGAACGTATCCATACAATCCATTTACAGGGAATCCAATCAAAAGATGAAGTCTTACCTTGATGCAGACGGCGTTGTCAATGCTCACTCCTTTGTCCCAAATTTTTACTCCTGCTTGGGGACTGCATCCTGTTATATACTGACGTATATTTGACCAAAAACTTTCCAAATAAAATGGCATTATGCTTTTCAATAACATAATGGTCAAATGATTGAGAAAATTTGTCAAAACAACAAGCGTCTGCTACCCCGGAAACATACTTCCAGCCATCCAGGATCGATAACTGCAATAATCAAAGGGCTTGAAGTATTGTGACTGGGAGTTGCGTCAGGATGTAGCATGTTGGAGTCATATATAAATATATTGTCACGACAAGAAAATGATTTTTCAGTGGAACTTGACTTCATTCCATTATAAAAAGACCTATTTTTCAATGATTATATGAACATTTTTTTTTTTCAGTTTTATTTTATCGATATAAAATATTTGAAATTGAATCAATCAATAAAATACCAATAATTTTTTTTTTTATTAATGGCAGGAATGTCAGGAATCCAACAATGCGAAAGATTTGATCTTAAACTTTGAACACATGCAGGTAAGGGAAATTAACCCCTGTTACATATGAATTGTCCAATGCAAGCCTTAATTTGACTGCAGTCTGCTCCGTTAATACCGCAGTTTGTCTGTTATAAATCGCCATGGTGAATGGCACACAGGCACTTGTTTCGGAAAAAAAATACCCCGGAGGGTATATTTTTTTTCTGAAACTAGTGCCTTTTGAATGACACCGCGGCTGATAAAGTCTTCAAAAAGGGGTTCCAATGGAGTTCCGTAAAAAGTGGTCCCAGTCAATCTTTCTCCAGTTTTTATTGAGTGTGCCTAAATTTTGCATGAAATTTTTAAAGTTTTGCAGAAAAAATCGCGGGGTATATCCCAGAAAACCTCCTTCGTGTGATCCGTTATACAACCGAATTGCCCCGAGTGGCCGTCAGCGAACCAACCTTTCTGGCTTTCCTTTGAATGAAACCTTCTAAAATCGTATAAAAAAAACTGACGACCACGAAAAGTTTAAGGAAAAATAAGGTTTGTACAATTTTTGCTTTACTTTGTCAGTACTTTTGGGTAAAGATTGAATAACTTATCAACTTTTGTCAATCCAAATGTAACTGTTCTGCAGGCGAGTCTTTACCTATGGCTATGCAAAAGCAAAGGGAGGTAAAACTTGAAAGATATACATATTTTTTTTAATTAATTGGGTCAAGAATATACTGTCCGTAATGTTGTAAAAACCAATGCCAAACTCTATCATGTTCACTTACTTTGAAAAATCTGTAGAAAACAAAACCATCTCGTCAGTAGTACAATGTAAGTGAAATTTAGGAGACGTCGCTCAGGAGGCTGCTTCTTTTTTAAGTGATAAATATTTTCGGATAGAAATATGTCCGGGGGATAGTTATTACTAGGAAACTAAAGTCCATGGACAGACATTCCTGGGAAACTGAATCCGGGAGAACATATATTTCTTGGAAAATATGTCCTCGGACAACTATTCCTAGTAAAATAAATGTGCGGACATGTCTTTCTATGAGATTTACTCCGTCTGGACAAATTTTCCTGACGGACATATTTTACTGCTACAGNACTTTAAATGAAAAAGACATTATAAAATGTTTTTACACGATTTATGCCTGTATTCCATATTTTATGTCTCCTTTACTGAAGATATCCCGAATGAAACAAGTGCCTGTGATTGTACCGAATATTTACACGCTTGACAGTGATTTCTATTTCTGTGCTTTGTATCTGTCTAGCGTCATTGTTTTGTGGGGGTCTTTTGTTTCTGATGTCATTTTTTCTGTGTTCTCGTTTTGGCCTTGTCTTTGGACTTCGATTTTTGTAAATTTCACTCCTTTGTTCCTTCGGTATTCTACTGCCGTTGTTTGACAACGCATAACACAAGGAGTCACAGCTACGTCATATGAAAATATTCAAGCTGTAATATCCTTTACCGGGTGGATCATTAGTCATGCTTCAGAAAGGATGGTTCCATTTGGGTTTAAGGAGAGTGTAGTTCCAGTGAATTTTTTTGTCGATATATGCGTTTATTCAGCATGATTTTTTTTCATAAAAAGTGGGTCCATAAGCCAGATCCTCCCCTCTTGTTCTACCAATGCCATCTTCCTATTGTCCCTGATAAATACTGACAAAGGGAAGGCCTACAGTATACAACAGTTTTTCAGCGAGTGAATTCAGCTTCGCTTCCACATAGGTNTTACCGGGTGGATCATTAGTCGTGCTTCAGAAAGGATGGTTCCATTTGGGTTTAAGGAGAGTGTAGTTCCAGTGAATTTTTTTGTCGATTTTTTGCGTTTATTCAGCATTATTTTTTTTCATAAAAAGGGGGTCCATAAGCCAGATCCTCCCCTCTTGTTCTACCAATGCCATCTTCTTATTGTCCCTGATAAATACTGACAAAGGGACAACAGTTTTTCAGCGAGTGAATTCAGCTTCGCTTCCACATAGGTCATACCTATCCTCATATTACAAAATAAAAGATGCTAGATCCTTCAATCTCAATTAAAAATAAATTGAGGCTGATCTTTCCATTAATAACGCAGCTTTTGTTAAATGGAACCCGCAATATATCCTCCAGAATTCGAGATTAAGAAAACAACAGAACTTTAGCCGAAAGTGACATCAAAAATCTATTTCTTTGTATTATCAGCTAGAACTATTTCTCCTTTCCTTTGTCTGAACCTATGACTTAAAGAGAAATATACGGCAAAACAAAAGTGTCAAAATTCCTTGATTTCTTATTTTCTGAGCCTGGGTATCTTCCTGCTTGCAAAACCTCCTTCTGCATCATTTTTCTATATTATCAAGGAAAATATGAAATTCCAAGCTCTTTTTCCCTTGAAATAATCTTCAATGTTGTCAATCCCCCTCCCATTAATTTCATGCAAATTTCTGTTTTTTGGCAGTGGAGACATTCTGAAACAGCTGTAATTACCACAAATGACATATTGAAAACTTCTGCTAACAACAGTTGTAAACTATTCGTATTCTGCTATGGAAAAGACCAAAAAGTTATGAATCCAGGTGTATGTAGAACCGTGGTGGACATATATACAAGCATATATAGCATGAAGAGAATACTCGTCACCGGTGGAAAAGTGTCAAAAGTAATTAATAAAAGATATAAGTTATTAACTAATGGACAGATTGGTATATTAAAAGAGGTATAGAACTCGCTTTTCAGAAGAATAAGTTAATAACTCGTTATTTGAAAGTTTAAAAAAACAATATATTGTTTTTTGTATATGAAAAAGAAAGGAAATGGAGTGAATGTCAAGGAGACAACATCCCATATCCAGGTAAAAACGACCCAAAGCAAAGCATCTAGGGTCACCGTACGGTCTTCAACACAGTGAAGAACCTCACACCATACAGAAAGCTCTAAATGGCCCCCAAAAGGTAAAAAAGGTAAATAAATCAATGGAAACAAACCACATCCAATAACCCAAATATTAAGAATCTAAAATTTTATAAGAAGACAAGGACAAGCCAATGACCAACATATTCCTAACTTGGGACAGGCGCAAAAATTGCCGTGGGGTTAAAGTCGTTTTCTTGGATCCAAACCCTCCCCCTATGTGTGGTGAATGGCTAAAATAAATACACAAAAAGACTCACAGTAAAAACCAAACTAGAAAAAAGTTCAACTTATCAAGACGAGTACCCTTACAATGAAGTACATAAAACATGATACACATACTTATAATTATAATTACGGTATTGTCGTCAAGTCATTACGTATGGCCTTCTTTGGTATTAACATTGATTTTTTGATAGGGTCTTTGCAATTTAACTAAACACATTCTAAATTTCTAAAATCTGTATTGCATGGACACGGGTTATGTATTCCGGTATATACATGATATCATTATTCTAAACTCCTCACAGGAAGGGATCTTGGTGGAAGCTGTATACTGAGGGTACATAACTTACTTTGTCAGTTGGTGATGGGTCTGGAGCTGGCATGTCAGTTAACTGTTAGTAGTCTCTTGTGATTTCATGTTTTTGTCCGTATATTTAGTTCTTTCAGTTTCATTTTTCACAACTGACTCAGTCCTGTTGCCAACTGAATTTTACTGTTGTTACGATTGTTTTTTGATTTATCACATTGGCTGTAGGGGGAAGGTCTGGATCTAATAAAACTAGTTTAACCCCACCGCAGCAGGTTTGCGCCTGTCCTAAGACAGGAATTTATTAAGCCTTTGTGTGATGGTCCTTTTTGTAGTTAGTTTATTTTATGTCTATAGGAGTCTAGGATGATGTTTATTTCGCTGGACTTGATTGCTCTTTGTTCAGGGGCCGACTCCGACCTGCCGTTGGGTGTGGGGTTTTCTCACCGTTCATTGAAGATCTTATGGTGGCTTTGAGTTGTTATTACTCCCCTTTGGGTCGTTGTCTCTTTGACACATTCCCCGTTTCCCTTCTTTTTATCTATTGTTATATGAATTACCATACTAGATCAACATATATATTGATTTTATAAGTTTATACATTTGTATTTATTTTTTAAAATAAGTAACTGGGCCATGTGTAAAGTTTTGAGGGATATGGATTTTCTACCTTTTTCTTCTACAGGTATTGATTTTATGGATGTGTATTATTAAAATAGTTTTTGTGATATCTGCTGCAAGTTATGTGAGGAATTTATAAACTACAGGATATGAAGGGATATGGATGATTGATACCCCCACATACAGGTGAGGGATGCTGAATGCAGTTTATACTGGTATGATATAAGTTCAGGTATTATGAATGTGGTGTCGTAAACATAAAAGGGAAAAATTTATTTGATTTATTGAATATTGTTTTACGTCTACTGAGCAATTTCAGCTATATCAAGACGTAAACCAGTTTGTTAATAAATAATCACTTTGGGGTATGGAAAGGGTCATGGGACGAGAAATTCTTACTGCCACTGGAAAAGTAAGGTGAAATCGAAAGGGGCTGGGAATTTAGCCTTGTAGCCGATCACCTACGGACCAATTAAAAAGAGCTTGCTACATGGGTTCCTTAACGTGCAGGAAGCGTGGCATTTCTTCCAACACGTGGACCCCCCCCCCCCCCCCCCCGAAAGATGGGTTGTGTATTTATTCATCCCGCAAAACCACGGAGTGGTTCCTATTTCTTTATCCTGGGGTTTCTTCGGGGTAAGTCCCGTTGAGAATGGGTCATACCCCCAAAGCCGGAGATACAAGGGATGGTGCAAAACCAATTAAATGTCGCATTCTGTAAGTTCAAAGATTATAAATGAGTAGTCGACAATATGAAAGAAAAAAATGTGTTATTTGGAGAACGGGATTCGTTTTAAGAACGGTCACTTATCATGGCCTTGTATTACTATCGGGTATTTTTTACTATTATGGTTTTATCGATATTAATAATTTTTTGTCCGCGAACTTCCAATGTCCAATACATCTGCATAGGCATTCTAAAATATTTCATTAAAATTTGCGTATTTTGTTACAATCATTCATAGTCAGACATTGTCTATGTTAAACCTATGTATTTTATTCAAAAGATTTCAGTTTTTGCCATTTTTTATCACCTTTATTTAAAAAGTAGACATTCAATCTATATTTTTAATCGCTTAATAACTTCTTTTTCAATTTTCTAATAAACAAATCATCTGAAATCTTGTTTATTTTCAAATAGTGAACTTCCTTACTATCATTTGTAAGCGAACAACAAATTTTTGCGGTCTGCATTCTATTTGTTTAGTACTCCTATTTTCGGAAGACCTTTACTCATTTCATTGAATAGAAATAATATTTCATTTGGATAAGTAACGTTATTCAATTATTTAAATATTTTGTTTCCTTTAAAGTTGAAACATAAACATATTAAGAAAAATCATTATATATGACCCTACAAACATTTTTTTCCGACTACAATTCATCAGCATTTTCACTTCTTTTGTTCCCGGTTTTCCTTTTAATTGGGTAACAGAATTGTTTGCTAGAGTCATGTCCCGTAGAAAAGAAAAACAAAAGTTGTTCAATACACCAAAGAGTGTGCCTCGGTCTGATTTCGTGCCATTTCAAAAAAAATGAATTCCAATATCAAAGATACAACCTGAAATCATGCATTCTTTAATTTGATAACACATATGATATATTTAACTATTTGAGAGCTCGATTTGTCAATATCTTGAAATACTCTGCATTGTATACAAACATCGGAAATCATTGCCGGTCACATAAAAGAACTTTAGAGGGCCACGGATATCAAGGGAAAACACTATCAAATACATTAGAAATGAGAGGAGTCTTACATGAGACAAAGTCTCTAAAGATACATGGTAAACATAAGTATTAGAACAACACTTTTATTGTTGTTCTTCATTTTGAAGTCACAATAAGGCCGTCAATAATGTGCTTTGCTCATACATTTTTACCTCAAAATAAGTTCAAGGCAGCCCTAGCACCGGTTTGAGCGGAATTTATTGATAGGTGCCGAGCAACGCTATATCAAGATTTTTAAATGCATAAAACCGAACGAAATCCGAATAATCAGTAAAATCATTTAGAGCTAAGGACAAAACTACGATAGAGGTTTTAAACCTTAGGTTTTAGAATTTACATGAATTTAAATAAAGCTATAAACAAAGTGTACACATGAGATATAATTTCATGTGCATGTTCACCATATCTAAGAAAAATAAAGAGCATACATCTCAAACACGGGTAATTGCTTTACCAACTCCACACTGCAATAAAAGACAAACTCCTGTATTAAATATTATTACGAAAGGATATAGAGTTAATGAACATGAGACCATAACACATAATACCATAACACAATGTTGAGGCTCCTCATGGGGGGTTTCTAGGAATCAAATAATCATTAAATTTTTACCTTGGTAATCAATAAATTTTTGGCTTAGTAATCAAAAAGTATATAAAAATGCAAGCTAATAATCAAATAATCATTAAATAAATGCCCTCGTAATCAAATACTAGTAATCATTGAAAAAATGTCCTGATAATCAGGTAATCAAGAAACCCATGACGGGCCTCAATGTTGTTTTTACCTATGAATACGTGATCGTCAGTTCAACTGACTAAGTGTTCTTACGACCGCTGTCATTCGTTGCCCGACAAAAAGACTCACAGAAAACCATGGAGGTAATAACAAAATTACCGAACGGAGTTGCCAAGAGCCGGGAAGACAAATCAGATGGACACCACAGGAAAAATTACCGACCGCGATGGTCTTGACGTGGTACAGCCACTTCAAAAGAAATGATCGGTTAAACCGGTTTTATGGCACGCTAAACCTCCCCTTCCATTGCAGTATTGTCCGGTAGCAACACAACTGCAATTCCTTTTGAAAGATCGTAGACAGTCAAAAGAAATGATCATCCCATGACTACGTAAAAGAGAGAATCTTGAATCGGAGTTCGGACCGAAACTTCATTTTTTTTCCACAAGGAACTTATTTAATTAAAGAACCTTTTTAATGATCGTAACTGACAATAACAACATACAAACAAACACAGGGCACTCATCGAGTCGATTACAAAATAAATTGGCGTAATAAAATAGTAAGATGTGGGCAATTTTAGCAGAATGATTTAAACCTACATGTTTTAGGAAATTCCGACGACCAAAAATAAACATTTTTTTAATTTTGAAAGGCGCAAATCTCATCTGCGTTAGGACAAAAGGGGGATTAAAAGAAAGAGTAACATTATTTTGCAAAATGATGTTGCCTTGGAAACTATAAATTACATTTATTTAAAGTTAGCATATTACAAACAACAAAATAACACAAATTATTTAGAGATTTTGATAGACATACATGAAGCGTTTTTTTAGGAAGACGTGTGAAAAGTGCTCACCACTACTGCTAAAGTAAGCATGGTAGTATTTACTTTTCCTGTTTTCAAACATTTTGTAAGGGTTCGTTTTCTTAGATTGTATCTATTTGTACTTATTTCTTTTCTCTTGAATTTAATTGTTATCTATGTGCGTGTGTGTTTTTTGTGTCAGTCAGTCTCTGGCGAAGTAGAAATATTCGAGACTACAGTAGTAGTTACTTTCCCTCCCACGTTCTCTACAAATATAGCAATATATTCTGTTGAAGTGAAATATCCAGGTAAATCCTGCAATTTGATTGGTTACCTTGACAGGGGATATGAGACCGTATCCCCGCGGTAGCAAAATCACAATTTTTAAACGCTTTTAATAGAAAAAATATAGCACTTCTAGCAGAATATAAAAGTTATTCGGGCTTCACAGGGGATACGGGTTCATATTCCCTGCCTGTGCCCTATATCCCCTTCGCCTGACGGCTCAGGGGATATAAAACACAGACAGGGAATATGAACCCGTATCCCCTGTGAAGATTCCCGAATAACATATAATATTCAAAAAAATATTTAATTGTAACTGTTTTTGGTCACATTTAAGCTGAAATGTGTCTTCTCTTTTATTATCTACATTGAATAAGGAACACTTTTCATACTATTGAGCTATAGCGAGAACATGTTTTTTTTCCTTTATTGTATTCGTGGTGTAGCTGTACTTTTTTGTTTATCTAAGATAAACATGATAAAGAGCAGAATATTTCGTTTTAATGAACAAGATAGGGTGGATAAAAATATAATCGGATCATTTGACAGATTTTTATTTGCTTGGTTAAAACGTGCATTTCAAATCGAACACAAAAGACAAATCGAACACAAAAGACACACCCACACACACACAAAATACATAAATCTGATTTATTTTCACACAATCGAGTTTTTACGCTTTGTTAATGTAAAAGCTCCAACTATCCGCCTAGCACCACTCAGGCATATCCACCTGCTTAAACATGAATGTTTCAAAACTTTTAGCAGTTCTGTTACCGGATTCAAACTGCTAGTAATGAAATCAACATATAATCCGACATATCCTTTGTATGTGGGAGATTCTAAAGAAAACTTCATTGTAACGTCAAGAACGACAATTAAAGCGTTGTTACAATGATAACTTCTACCATGTATTTGAAGATACTTTGTCTCAGGTATACTTACATGTACTCCATCTCCTTTCATTGTTTATTCATAATAACAGATCCTCTTACAGAAATATCAGGAACTCTCCTCTCACTCGAAATTGGAGAGACACATGACACTCCTTCGATTACTTGACTTTCAAATCATCGTAGTAAATTCAAACTGTGATTAGGACGAGAAGAACGAAGTATCAAGCTGAAAATGACGCAACGACATGAATTCCAAAGTATATGTATATAGATTGTAATATTAACACAAAAAGGCACGCATATTTTTGTACAGATTCTGAAGAGTTCATCGGTTATTAATTTGAAGATCAAAATTTGAAATTCCAGTTTTTGTATTTTCTTGAATTTGATATATTTGAAACAATATTAGACTGATTCATACATCGAGTTCCTATTGTTGTCTATGTTTGTCTTTTGTCATTTTATAGTTTTTCTTGTGTAGTTCCCTGGTTGATTGTGGCATGTGATTGTAATGTTCGGCCATTGTAGGTGTTTCCTGTTATCTTCCTTTCATTAATCTAGTTCCGTCAATATATGCATGTGAAGAAGGGTCACGGAGACCCGGAATATTACACAGTTAGCATCTTGTTTACATTTTTTACTCTGATTTTATTTGTTTTATATAACTAATGAAAGAAATGCATAGTTAATTGCAGACTTTGCCTTTGACCTTTATTCGAATTATAGATTGATTCTTTCACTATTGCAAAATTGTCCTGTAATATACTGCATAAAATATATAAAGCTCATTTAAATAAAAGATATCATACCAAAAAAAGACCCAGAGGTAGCCAAGTCCCTTAATTTCAGAGCCCGTTATATAGATGTTCTTTCCTTGAAAAATGGTCAATTCAAGGATAACCGACATTTACATCTTGTATACATAAACAAACTCGAAGTTAAAGAGACCATTAATACACCATCAGTTGGACGTTTACTTGTTCCCCTTTATTGATAATTCGTGACGCCTGAAAACGAAAACTTTATGATGATGATTTCGGTTTTACATCAGTAAACGTCCTGTTTTGGAGCAGTAATATTCTCACTTTCCCGGCATATGGCGTCTTCATTTCACTCTTCAATCCTTGTTGACGTGCCTGTAGTTTGTACAGCAATTTTATCAACAGAGCGAAATAACTGTATCAAAAACTTATACATCAAGGATACGTTCATTTACTGTTGCAATTGTTACTACAGAAGTTTTACGGTGACAGACCGTTGTATTTTTCTATTACACAAAGGAGAATAGACATCTTTCAGAAGAACCCGAGTTTAATACATAACAGACAAACACCGACTATGACTGACTTTTCAATTTGCCGTGTGACGGGTGTCACGCGTGGAATAGATCATTCTGACCCCTCCGGAGAACTTAAGTAGCTCCAGCCTTTTTTTTTTTTTTTTTTTTTTTTTTTTTTTTTTTTTTAAGGGATAACATATATTTTTTGCTGCGTTTTGTTCATTTTTTCATTCATTATGTCACCCCAGACATGTGACATGTTGTTTTTCTACGTTTCTTCGCATTAATCTTCTGTTTATTTTTATATTTATTTTATTCTCCAATAATTTTTTGCGATTGATTTTGTTGAAATTTTTTTTATGTAATCAAATGAAACTTGGCATGTACTAAGATCAGCATAAGAAGATGTGCATTCCTTGATTAAAAAAAACCAAACAAAAAGGCTGTTATTTCCAAGATGGCCGCCAAACTACGTAAAATGTTAACTTTGTCGGATTGTAACAAAAATTGATTTGTAAGTAAATTTCGAAGCCACGAAAGAGATGGAATGATCGAGTTGGCTGTCTGGGGTGACATGATCTATTGTCGCGATTGCAAATCAAGTTTGATTTGTCTTTGTCATGTTGTCTCAATTTGTGATAAATATGAATTGTCGTGTACAAATCAGGATGTGTGTTGAATGTACTTTTTAATTGTTGGCAATTCATATACTCCACCTACATAATAAGGTCATCACTTTCGCTTTTTAACCATGAGGACGGAGTAAGCATGTTCTTATTAATCAATAAAGGGATATGGAGTAAATGCAAATGAGACCAAGTCTCTACAAATACATGATAAAACTAAGAGTTTATTGGTTACTCATAGATTTCACAATCTCCATTGTTCTACACTTATCTTTTGAATTATCATACGGTCACAACATTAAAGATATCAAGATATATCAGGTACATTTATTTTCAACATTGCAATATTTCCAAACCTGTTGGCTTGAATTAGCTTCCAAATAGACAGAACAATTTATTTATGTATCGAAATATATCCAAATTGACACTAGGGTTTACATCGATTAATTACCAGAACTAACTTTGCATACAGGGGCAGATCAAGGATTTTAGAAGGGGGTGTAAATCTCAAAACTTGTATGAAACCAAGCCAATACATATACCAAATTAAACCCTCCACAAAAAAATCAGTCTACCAAAAATATAAGTGGCATAAAGAGCTTCACCAGAAATTAATCCTTCGCTGAAGTCATGTGGATTTTTAGCGGCCTTGTACAACACAAGCCTATAAACCTGTTACCTGTATTTCTGTGTTGACTAAATAATAAAGAAAAAGGACACCATCTTACTTTTAGAAGGGAAAAACAAATCAGATTTAAGTGCCAACTTCCATTTGGTTATCACATCGTTAAAATTCGTAAAATACTCGCATATATTTGGAAACACTCCAAAGTATTAGCGTAAATCCGTAAAGTAAGTGCACATATTCTCAAAATGATCAAGTAAATGCATTTCGATCCGTGAATTAATCGCATAACGACCGTTAACTCCTCGCAATGATTCATAAATAATTCGTAAAATACTTGAGGAACCAAATTGTCCACGATTTATTGCGAATGATTTACGATCGGTTAACAATGACTTACGAGTTGTTAAGATTGGTTTGTGAGCTCTTTACGGACGAAATAATCGATAAATATTCTTGGACATTCGTGTAAAAATTTTTGACATGTCAAAAAAATTTCATCTCCATACACGAAACGACACGAATATCTGCGAATGTCTACGAGTTCTTATCCCCGCACTTTCGAAGAAAGTTCGGGGATGATATTATACCCTCCGTTCGTCCGTCCGTCCATCACACTTTTCTTGTGACTCAAACTCATGCTACATTTTTGGATTTAGGGACTTAATTTTGTTGTAGAATTGTTGCATATAGTCTGTAGATGCGTTATAAGCTTTCGGATTTTCGATATTGGTCTTGGTGCAAACAAGAGGCCCCATGACGTTAATTTTTACACATGTGGCATGTGACACAAACTCCTCCTACATTTATGGAATTAGGGATTTAAGTTTGTTGTAGAATTGTTGCATATAGTCTGTAGATGCGCAATAAGCTTTCGGATTTTTTTATATCGGTCTTGGTGCAAACAAGAGGCCCAATGATGTTAATTTTAACAAAGACCCAAAGATTTGGATTTTGACACATATGTGGTATGTGACGCAAACTCCTCCTACATTTTGGGATTTAGGTATTAAATCTTTATGCAGAATTGTTGCATATAGTCTATAGATTTGCAATAACCTTTTGGAATTTTGGTTCCGGTTCCAATTTTGGTAAATTTCCTGAAAATCTCAAAGACACATACATGTATTTTTTTTTAATTTTGGCATTTTATCTTACATTCTGACAAGTGTTTGGTAAAAAACAAAATTCTGCTAACTTTGGATTCTTACAGGCGGTTCCAATTTTGGTAAATTCCCTGAGAGTCTCAAAGACCACTTATTTTTGGAATTCTACCTAGTAACCATGCTTGAAATGTTTGTGTAGTTTAGGATGAACATTTTCATAAATTGCATTTCAAAAATATTTGATTCCAATTTTGGTAAATTTCCTGAAAGTCTCAAAGACCACTTGTTTTTGGGAACTCTATCTAGCAATGTACTTAAAATGTTTGTGTAGTTTAGGACAAACATTTTCATCAATTGGATTTCAAAAATATTTGATTCAAATTTTTGTAAATTTCCTGAAAATCTCAAAGACCACTCATTTTTTTGGAATTCAACCTAGCAACCATACTTAAATTTTTTGTGTAGTTTAGGACAAACATTTTCTTCAATTGGATTTCAAACATATTTGATTCAAATTTTGGTAAATTTCCTGAAAGTCTCAAAGACCACTATTTTTTTTAAATTCTACCTACCTACTGTACTTGAATGGTTTGTGTAGTTTATGGAAAACATTTTCAACATAATGGGTTTCAAAAATATTGACTCACATCTTGGTAAATTTCCTGAAAGTCTCAAAGACCAGTTATTTTATTTCATTATTATTATTATTTTTTTGAATTCTAGTTAGCAACCATATATCCTAGAATTCTTCTAGTAACAATAACGACTACCAATAGGTAGATTTCAAAAATAAAGAAAAAAAATATGCCCAGGGTGTTCTGTGTCAAACAGGCAGTGCGGGGATAGCTGTCGTTTCCGACAATATCTAGTTTTCGAATATCGGCGAGTTAAATACAGATGCTTGCGAACCACTAAAATCGATTATTCGTAAGGATTCGTAAGAGAAATTCGTGTAAGTGAAGGGGGTATAATGTTGATATTGTCACCAGTCCTTTGAAAGCAGAAGGGAATTGTTGAGCCAATACCAAATGTTTAAACACCATTTGTGACCAGTGTCCTAAGCGGTTTACGAGGAAAGCAAACTTAGAAGCACAAATGAAGAACCACAGCAAACCCCGATACCAATGTATGGAATGCTACCTCATGTTCGAGTTAAAAATAAAAGTTCGAAAAAGTGCACCAAGATTTCATACAACGGCTACCCAGTACCAAATCCAGTTCAAAGAGATCAATGTGCAGAGTATCCCACAAGTTCTTCAAACGTTGCACGAGATTTTCGACGCCATCTTAAAGAAAGTGCCAGCATGTACAAAACCAGAGGACTTAGTGCATATTTCACAACAGTCAACTGATCTGAACTTCCCCATTGCCATGTCGTTCATGAGGGTTGATAAACTAACCAGCAATCTGTTATTGGACGAAATGGAACGCGTTGTGCAATCCAACAAGAGGTTTACATTAATAGAAGATGTCGAAATGGAGGTCACCCACGTTAATATGCCAACGGGAAGCGGACGAAAGAAAACCGACTTTATTGATATAAATAACTAAATACCGAAGTTACTGTGAATTTAATTTCTGCATATGCGCATTTCGACAACTTATGTCTCTACCGTGCAGATATAATCTTAACGTTTGGAAGACCATAAACTCAAAGATATGTAAAAAATGATAGAGAACAAATAACCAATATGATCTAAATATAAAGCCAAAATCAGCTAAGGAAAGAGCTTTCCATGAGGGAGATTCTCCTTAGTTTTCAACAAAATTTAGAAAAAATTAGATATTGTAAGGTTCCAAATATAATCGGCTTTCTGGTCAGCACCGAAGTACTGACTACTGGGCTGGTGAATACCCTCGGGGACTAACAGTCCACCAGCAGTGGCATCGATCCTCTGGTAACAAATAACTAAATACCGAAGTTACTGTGAATTTAATTTCTGCATATGCGCCTTTCGACAACTTATGTCTCTTCAGTGCAGATAAAATCTAAACGTTTGGAAGACCATAACTCAAAGATATGTAACGACTTGTGTTGTGCCAGTTCGATCGTTACGGCTAAGGTTAAAATTGATGGACACGAAAAATGGAACTCTATCAGACACGGTAGGCGCATGCAGGAAGAAATCGCAGTAGAGTTACATGTTTAAGCAGGAGTACCTCTGCAACAATGCGGCGTCGAAGACATCAAAGGATTCCAAGCAGTTCTATACCAGAGTATTAAATTCACGTCGTATCCAAAGAGCATTTCCATACTGTTATATACAAAGGACCGAAGCCGGGAATAAGCTATACCTGTTTAACCACGATAACCATTATGATGTCATTACCAGTATACCTGCATTTTTGTCACGCGTCTATTACTGTCATAAATGTAATAAAGGATATAGCAACATAGAGGAACACGTCTATAATGAACCGTGTCATCATTGTCGTAAGATTCACACCGAGAGCGAAGATAACTGGATACCATGTCAAGACTGCGGGCGATACTTCAAAGGGTCGACCTGCTTCGAACTACACAAAAAGAAGAAGTCGTCTGGAACTCAACGTGCACTGCGTACTACAAATGCACTTCCTGTGGACAAACCGTGAACAAACGCTATGGAGAACATACTTGTTGAAATGTCTACTGTAAAATATGTAAAGATTACTATCCATCGGGGCATCAGTTTTTTATGCCACCTGCCAATGAACAAAAGAAACAGAAAACGTGGACTTTATATCTTTTTTGATTTCAAATGTACGCAAGACGATCTTGTCCAGTGTTACCAAGGATACAAACCAGACGAAACCGTTAAATGTTCAAACTGTAACATTTCAAATGTGGCTCCTACGAATACCAGCCGAACCTGTGTGTGGTACACAAAGTCTGTTTGAAATGCATGAATAACGGAATCGATGAACACACGTCCTGTAAAGAATGTGGGAAAAAAGAACTAGTATTCACTAGACCTGAAACCAGAGACCACTTCTGCCAATGGCTATTCTCTGGAAAAAACAACGGAGCTACCGTTCTCTGCCACAATTTTAAAGGATACGACAGTTATCAAATCTTAAACTACTTGTATACCATGGGAATATTACCAGATGTGATTCCAAACGGGACGAAGATTATGGCCGTCACCTTACCTGATTGCAATATCAGAATGATTGACTCAATGAACTTTGTGCCGATGCCATTATCAAAACTACCAAAAATGTTTGGCTTGACGGAATTGAAGAAAAGATACTTCCCGCATTTATTTAATAGGAAGGAAAATCAATCTGTGATACTAAACCGCTTACCGGACGTCAAGTATTATCAACCAGAAAAAATGAAGCTCGAGGAGAGAAGTACCCTCTTCGAATGTTACAACACATACTGGAGTTCCATGTTTGACTTACAACAAGAACTGTTGAGTTATTGCCGTTCCGATGATGACATATTGAGAAAAGCCTGTTTCCAGTTTCGAGAATTATTCATAAAGATGGCATCCACCGACGGACGATGTGGGATCGATCCATTCCAACAATGCATTACGATAGCATCAGCTTGTACCTTGGTGTTTCGTTCTTTGTTTTTAAAACCCGACACTATAGGCATCATACCCGCCCTCGGCTACCGACCGCAAGAGAAACACTCCATTAACGCAATGAAATGGCTGCAATATAAGTGCACGGTATTCGGATACAGCACGCTCGTAATGGCGGTGAGAAGGAAATCGGTGGGTACAAGGTCGATGGATACCACGACAATAAAGTCTTTAAATACAACGGTTGTTTCTGGCACGGTTGTTTACGTTGTTATAGTGCCTCGACCGTCAATCCAGTTAACAACATGACGATTCGTTAATTACACCAGCGTACATTGAATAAGAAAAAATACCCAGAAGACCAAGGCTATACCTACGTCGGTGTATTGGAATGCGATTTCGATAGAGAAAAACAGAGTGATCCTCACATACAAAGTTTCGTAAACTCCCTTGAATATGTTTACCCATTGGAACCCAGAGATGCCTTTCACAGAGGACGTACAGAAGCATTCACAATGTACAAAGAAGCTTCTGACGGTGAAAACATTGATTACTACGACGTTACTTCACAATACCCCTACATGAACTAAACAAAGCAATGGAGAAAGGATATCAGATAGAAAGAATCTTTGAAGTCTGGCACTTTGAAACGGAACAATACGATAAAACGACTAAGACAGGACGACTCTTTACCGAATACGTCAACACCTTTCTGAAAATGAAGCAGGAAGCTAGCCGGTGGCCAGAATGGTGTCAACATAGAAGTGCATAAATGGCAATACATCAGAGATTACTACAACAGAGAAGGGATATTGTTAGACTACAGCAGAATTCACAAAAATCCAGGATTAAGGCCTTTAGCCAAATTGATGTTAAACAGCTTCTGGGGGAAATTCGGTCAAAGATCCAATATGCAACAAATGAAATACTATTCCGAACCAAGCGACTACGTCGATTTGTTAACTAGTGAACAAATCAGTCTCATCGGTGTTCATCTCATAAGTGATACGATGATTGGAGGAAGATATCGATACAAAGAAGATTTTATCGAAGACTCGGGGCGGACCAACATGTTATTGATGCTTACACTACACCCCAAACATGATTAAAGCTGTACAGTTATTTGGAGAAGATGAACACCCGTGCAATCTACACCTATACAGATTCCATTGTATTTACATCTGAATCTGGAGATTGGAAACCGGAATTAGGAGACTACTTAGGAGAACTAACAGATGAGATAGTTGGAAATAGAATTACAGATTTTGTAACCGATGGACCTAAAAACTATGCCTACAGATCAGCAACAACGGATAAGGATGGAACCGAAACTGCATGTAAAGCGAAGGGAACACTGAACTACAAGAATGTCCTAATCATCAACTTCGATACGATTAAAGACATGGTGATAAACAACAGAAACGAAGTGAAAAACCATGAACGATACTTCCCGGATCATTCGAGATATTATGAATCTCATGTCCGTATATCAAGATAAAGACTATAAAATCGTATTTGACAAAAGAGTGGTCATGGACGATTATAACACGAGGCCGTATGGGTTTTAAATTGCAAAGGCATCATGTGGATGGCTCCCCGACCCATGGTTGCTTCATGACGGGGAAAATAAAATATGTATAATATGTATATATGTATATGTATATATAAAATATATATCTGTAATTTAGTCTATTATTTATTACCTAATTGAGAGAAAAGCATATAGATACAGAATGAATGAAGGAATTGTACCAAAAAACCAATGATGATACAGAACGGAGTAAAACAATGAACAGCAATATACAAATATAATAGATGGGTAACGTTAGGACAAGACTCCGAAGTATACAAAACAAAGTGAGATAACTATGTTCCGGATAGAAAAACAAAAGACGAGGCATAATAACAGGATAAAACAATAGAAAAAGGCTTGGGTTAGAATACTGAATCTGGGATGCCCCACCCCAAGCGTCCCACCACTCGCACACCGTTTCACTACGTTTACGGTGCTCTACATTCGTGACGCTTGGAAGTAGGGTTATGGTTATGACAAAGAAAAGGGGATACCAACAGCATAAGGAAATGAAGAGATAGTCACGGTTGAGTGCACAACAAATTAATGAAAAATTTAACATTGACCCTATGGAAAAAAAGTTGTCTAGGGTGACACGTTTCACTACTAGTATATCATTTAATTGTCATGTAAAGGTATTAATTTCACTGTTTTCTCAGTTTACAGCAACATTTGTTGCCAGCTTGCATCATCAAAAAATTTGGGACACGCAAGACAAGCACTTGTTGGTTGTGTCACGAATGCAATGGGCGTATATTATGTAGAACTTTAACAGAAATGTATTGAATCATATTGTGTATTCAAAATCAACAAAATGAAATTGGCGTTGTTGGTTGTTGCTTTGGCATTATGTGTCATTCCAAGTATTGAGGCCTACCACCAGGCATATTGGGGTAAGTACATTAAAAGATGAGTTTGATTAAAGAGGTACAAAACTGATACCACAATGACAATCAAGAACTGCTTAACATGTTAAATTTTTCATATCCAACCCTAGATTTTCTTACATATCCCTTGACGCGAGATTTTCAACTTTATTGTTTTTTATTGGGAATGAAAGTTTAAAATCTTCATGCATTGATAGACCAAATACGTCAAAAATATATCAAAACAAAATTATTTCTCGGTCAATGATAAGATTCTGTTTCGTTTTAGGTTTTATAACTTATAAACTACCATACAATTTTCAGTGTTGTTTCAAGGAGTAAATTCTCATTAACAGCATTAAAATAAAATTATATGGATTATAAAATTATATTGTCGAAATGCGCATATGCAGAAAATAAATTTACAGTAACTTCGGTATTTTGTTATGGAAAGCCATAATCCAGAAGAAAAATACTGTACCAAAAGCTTCTGAGTCAGGGATTCGTGCAGCTTTGTTACTTCCATTCCTCTGGAAATTCTATGACCGTCATCATGGCATTACTGAAAGATATTACATGTTTTTGTCCCAGATGAAAACGGACATTTTCATCTAGATTTCACGTCTTAGCAGATTCTACTTGACTCTTGATTGACTCACTGATAATGTGACGGGTGCCACTGGCGGAACAGGACATACGTAACATTCCAGAGTACCTGATGTCAAACTCGGTTTTAATAGGAGTTCTCA
Organism: Modiolus philippinarum; assembly: GCA_002080025.1. NCBI lineage: Eukaryota > Metazoa > Mollusca > Bivalvia > Mytilida > Modiolidae > Modiolus > Modiolus philippinarum. Next base: position 66,220 of record MJUU01057111.1, on the reverse strand, counting down.
GTGTCGGTGCTTTTGTTTTTGGTGTTGTCTTGTATATTATCCTGCTGCATTTCAGTTTCGTCTCCATTAGTGATGTATGTGGCACTGATTTGTCCTTTTTAATATTTAAAAACTACAGTGACTTTTCAAAGCTTTTCAAATTTTTACCTTGGTACTGTTTGGGGGTAAGAGAAGTAAAACGTACCATGGATTTTAATTGGTTTCGTATTTCGTATAAGGGTTAGAAAATGACATGTACTTATCTGCCACTAAACAGATCTTCAAAAATAGAACATGCCTATGATCATGTTACCGTTGTTTCCAGCTGGTCAGGACATGCTTATTCTTTTCGGAGCACTTGATGTCACTCTCTCTTTTATTGGAATTCACACTATATAAGTGCCTTAGTTCCGATTGTTGTGATTTGTGGACGTCTCGTGTCTCTGTTTTTCCGTATTCTATTTTAATCCATATATCTGAACTTTGATTTTTGTAATGACTACAATCTTTATTCCTTCTGTATTATAATGCCTTTGATTACTACCTAAGTTTCTATCTTTTCATGTGCAGGTTAAATCTTGCAGAAAATCAATATATTCATTTTTCCCGTTGAACAATACTGGTTCAGGAACTTAAGCTCCTTACCGCTACCCATAGATATCCGGTTTGATGAAAGGTGGTTTGGCAATGTGGCTGGACATTCAAATTTGCTTCCTATCACACAAATTTGAACAATTTGAAAGTTAAGCCTGCTTCTTGAAGGGGTCTAGTTTGTTTTGACTCCCACCTAGTGAGTCAGATCTTCATCAGTATGTACTTAGGACGTGTCTTCAGACACAAATATAAATATCTAGTCACATTGCCAAAACCATCTATAAGCTCAACGTATATCTACGAGAGGCAATGAGAATATAAAAGTCCTGAACCAGTATTGTTCACCGGGAAAATGGCTTTTAATTTTCTGCAAGATTTAAACTGCACATGTAAAGGTAGAAACTAAGATAGCAAGTAATGCATGTGTTATGAGCAGACCTTTAGTTGCACAGAATTTTGTACTTGTTAAGGTACTGAAATTTGTAAAAACCCTTTGTTCAAATCTGATATCAACATGAATGAGAATAACGATGAATCCGGATGAATTGGAAAAGTCATATAGCACATAGAGTAGTAATGATAATCTATGAAGCATAGTTTGATGTCTCCAATGCGTTGGTACAAATAAAATAAATAGATAATTATTATAAAAAAAAACAAATATATTTTTTTTTAAAATGCGTTTCATTAATCAGTGTTTATTTCTATGAACTAAAGAAAACAAAATCTCAAAAAAAAAATATATTTATAAAATGTGAAAAATATAGAAAAAAATGAAAAATACCGAAAATCCCCCAAAATGTTTTAACTATATGCCATATTGTCTGTGATCTTGTCGTGGTTTGTATGCTACCGACGACATAATTTATTTCGTCTAACAAGAAATTATTTATGTGTACGGCTCGTAACTCTGAGATTTCAAGCCAATTTTATGGTCAATTATTAGTGATATTGTCAGATGTATGACCAATTAGGTCTCGGTTTCATGTGACTCAAACAGTTACATAGTATGTCGTTAAGATTTATGTTAATCTCATAGTTCAAAAGGTCAAGGTGATGATGATAGGGTGGTGACGGCGACTATCCATTAATGGTTATTGCGACCCAATTTCATGTTAGGTCAGGGTCATTTCATAAACTGCTTATATACAGGGCAAGTTATGTTTTTGGCTTCGTTCATAAATTCATACCCAGTGAAACGCTTTATGAAAAAATGTGGTCTACATTGTTATCAATGGTTCATAAATGAAGACATGTTTAACTATTTAATTCATTTTTTTTAAACTTCACGTTGAAATTAATAATTGAAATGTGACTGAAATGTATTTACCAGAATTTCAGAAGTTTGACCTTTGCCCTTACTTTAAAAAAGTCCTGACCACTTCCTAATTTCATGAATTTGACGAACGGTGAAATTGGATAGAGAACAGAATTACCTTCCAAATGATGTATAATGTATAAAACAAAATATGTGTTGCGAAACAGCTCTAAAGGCCAATAACAAAATAACGAGATACACGAGTATGTGAGCTGTTAAAAGGGAGGAATTTATAATCTAAAATATGACATAAAGTACAAAAAAACATGGCAAAATAAAAGAATAGAAACAATAAAAAGGTCGACCGATATATTTCGACAAATCTGTCATCAACGAGTGGGTCGTAATGAATGAAGTAGTAGTTAAAAAATAATATATTGTTTACAGGTAAAACATCTTTGACATTGTGTGTACAGTGTTTAAAAATAATGTATATGATACAGGTAAAAATCTTTGACATTATATGTACACTATTAGCAACATTATCAACATTCCAGCCACTGAAAAACATACGAAAGCGAGACTCATTAGTCATAGAATGATTGTTTTACGTTTAAACCCCTGGGTTTTAAAGTGCCTAGTCTGAAAATAATCCGTTGTTCCAACGTACGTCTATTGTCCCGGCCTCCATGTAATTTTATTAGCACTGTTACTTGCCTATCTTGGTGGCAGTGGTTAGGGAGTCTGAAATGATTGCCGACTGGGCAATCCGTATTATTACGGACAGAGTGGATGTGTTCCGCAAAGCGGTCACCCAGTCGTCGGCAGGTCTCCCCTATGTATATCTTATGACACTGCCCGCATATGATAGCATATACCAGATTCTGTGTGTTGTGCATTTGTATCCATTGTGTATGGTAAATGTGTTGTCAGGACCTCGAATTCCGTTGGTTTCAAGAGTATGGGGACAGGTGTATAATGTAGCCTGATGTTGGGTGGGTTGATTAAAATCTGAAAAATTTGACTTCAGTTGCTCCACTATATTGGACGACTACTTTCTTTTTGATTCTAGTTGATGCTTAACCAAAATGACATCAAATTCTGAGCTTGTATAATTGGATACACTTATACCTAGTCTGGAGCTTGTAATGATGAGTTGTATCTTGTAAGCAATTTGCGGGCTATGAAAAAAACTACCATAGGGACAAATACTCAACATGCAGAAGCACCGACCCAGTGATAATAAGTAACAAAATACCGTTGTTGCTGCATGTAAATTAGTTTTTGCAGATGGCCATTTTGACAACTTATGTTTCTTTAGAGTAACAAGTCGACTATTAATCGAAAGCTGCACAAAAGATACAAAAAACATATTACCATCAGGGTCTAAATGAAAAGCCAAAATTATCTAGGAAAATAGTTTTGCACCACAGGGATTCCAACTTTGACTAACACCTGCATAGTTATTAAATACAAAAAACAAAGAAATTGTAAATTTAATCTGTAAAATAGTATTGTGTGTCGTATATTTCAATGCAATTTTGTAGAACTGAACCTCATCAATGACAACCTCATTAATGATACTTGTTGTAATGTTACGTTTTGTCAACACTCAAAGATTGAAGTAATTTTTAGACAAGCCATATTATAGCTTAAATTTATTTTTCTGTAGTGTACAAAGCGTCCGACTCAAACAAATGAATAATATTAACCTTGAAGTTAGCGTTTTTAATTTATTTAGAAATGACTTCTTTGATTCGTGTTGGTTTTGTTCTGCTCAGACATATCATGGAATATTTCAAACTTACTGCAATAACATACTGTTATTTGTATTTGGTTAATGTGGAAAACAATAATAACATAAAAATAGATCTTACAAAAGTTCAAATAACAAAAATACCGAAGTTCGGTTCTCACTTACTCTACTACAAATTTTAGTCTCTTCATATGGATATTTCGACAACTGGTGTCTCTTCAGTGCAGATCTCATCAAAACATTTAATTAGGAATTAAATGCAATATTTTCTAAGTTTTATTGGAGTGGAAAAGCTTGTATCGTGGCATATTTTGAATGAAGCGTCCTAGCGCTTCATGTAATCAATGTGCCATAGTCAACGCATTAACACGACAACAAAACTACAAAATATTGCATTCAATACTTGTAATTACATTCCGCAAATCGAATGCAAGTGCTCACGCAAGATAACATTTCTATGTCTAGACTATTCCGTCGTTTTTTACTTTTGTCGTTGTAAATATGTCGCGTGATGGTGTAGTTTTATTGACTGATAAAACACAGTGATGGAAATAATCAGAAGTACTCATAAGCAATCAAATATGGTGATTTCCATACGAAGCAGAATGAATGTACTTATATGAAAATGAACCTATATATGTGTAAAAGCTGTCAGAGCACAAATAATCAATAAAATCCAAATAAAAAGTGAAAGACAAAGCTATGCACTAGAGAGGTACTCCTTATAGTTTCTAAATCTAAATGTGGAAAATTCCAAAATTGCTTTTCGGATCAGCAACAAAATATTGACTACCGGGTAAGGGAATACTCTCGGCAAATAGTTCACAAGTTCACCAGCAGAGGTTTCGGCCCAGTGTTAATAAATAACAAAATATCGAATTGCTGTCAATTTTAGTTTCTGCATATGACCATTCCAACTACTTGCGTCCCTTCAGAGGGATCTTTCAATAATTCCAAAGCCTTTTAGATTTTATGTACAAATATATATCAGCAAATAAAACAGTGTAAGAATGTTAACAAAGTACAATTGAGATTTGATATTTATAAACTTTTTTTGTTCTAGTTTGTTCACAATGTATTTGAAGAAATAAAATCGTCGGTTCTTCTTTATCTCCATGCAACACATTGAATTTGTTCCGGAGTTCAAACTTGTATAGAGTTTCATTAAGAGTGGATGAAAAAAAAAACAATTAGCAATTAAATGAAAATATAAAATAGAGAAATATGGCATTGATGACATACATATTTCAAAAGAAACGTTTTGACTGTTATTCAAACAAAAAAAAAGAAAGAAAAACATACACATAAGGATTTTAGATTGTAATGCTGGTTGTCCGAGAGAATTAGTTCTAAAAATGGTGATATTTACTGCTGTTTTAGGGAAAGATGTCGTCAAAGACCTATTGGATGTGATGTTAAAGATCAAATGTCACGGTATGTTTATCTGATTTTATTTAATTTTAACGTTTTGAAATAGCTATCTTAATTGATTTAACCTGAAAGAATTATTTTTCCCTTTCTTTTCAATTTTCAGAACTTTGACTAAAGTGTTATGCCTTATTTTATGATGTTTTTAAGAGTTGTTTATGGAGCTCAAAAGTATATGAACACTATGCTGATATTGATCCTGAAAATGAATGACATTTTTACTATAGTAAACAGTAAAATTTTTGAGTAGTAAAGAGATTTTCTTAACTATATTTGTTGTGGTTCTGTGTGGCAGTGTGTTGCCATAGGAACACAAAGTGTTTCAACTAGATGTATTACAAAGCTATGGTTTCCTTGGCAAAAAACTGCTCTTTTCCCTCAATGTTTTTTTTTCGATTTTTGAATGCAATTTCCTTTTTGAATATAATTTCATATTTGAATAACTTTTTTTTTAATTACTATCTTATAACCTTCCCCCACAATTTCATTCGGAGAACGTTTTTCGCCATGAAGAAATTTGAAAGAAATTTTATAGCCTGGAAGTCTATTCTAAACATGCTACATAACCTTTCCGTCAAATTTCATCCCATTCGGAACATTTTTTTTTTAAATTTCTATTTTTTAATTAAAAAATATTTAAAAAAATGCTTTAAATAATCGTTAAACGCAAAAAAAAGGATAGGGGAAAAGAGCATAAAGAGTTGTTGCGATGGAAACCATAGCCTACGGTCTTGTAATTCATCCAGTATAAAGACTTCGTTGTTTATGTTTGTCTTTTGTATTTTTATTGTGGGTTTTTTT
>MJUU01057111.1:48987-59985 GCA_002080025.1 Modiolus philippinarum | reverse complement strand
CTTTCAAAAATCTTCTCCTCTGAAACCACTGGATCAAATGGAATCAAACTTTTACTGACTCATCACTAGGGTATCTAGTTTCAAATTTGTTATTTTGTATGTCTAAGGTCAAACAACATGGCTGCCGTTACTAAAAAAAGAACATCTGCCGTTACTAAAAAAAGAACATAGGGGTAAATTACAGTTTTCGGCAAATAACTCAAAAACTGTTACAGATATAAAAAATCTGACTGAAGTAAAGATGATCAGCATGAGAAGATCTACCCGTGCTGAAATTTTGAAGAAAATCTGATGACTCGTCTAAGAGTTATTGCCCTTTTCCGTAAAATTTCCAAATTTTGATGTTTTTTTTATTTTTTATTAAAAAAAATATAACAGATAGAGGTTAGGTTTAAAATGCAAAAATGTTCAGCATGTTAAGATCCACCCACATGGATATTTTGAAGAAAATCCAAGGACCTTTATATGAGTTTTGCCCTTTTTTGGTCAAATTTTTCGTGATTTTTTTTACTTTTTGTCCTATATTTCAAAAACGCTTTGGGATAGAGGTCAAGTTTAAATTGCAAAAATGTTCAGCATGTTAAGGAGTATATTTAATTGAACACATTCAAGTTTTTCTACCTCTTCCAAGATGGCCGCCAGCGGGGAACTTATTTTACTATTTGACCTAATGGGAAAATTCATGCAAAGAACTTCTTGAGAACCATCATATGGATTTGAACCAAACTTGGCATGAATGTTGCTGATGAGGTGCTGACCAAGTGTTGTTACTTTGGTGCCGATCCGTTATCCAACATGGCCGCCAGCGGGGATCTTTATTTCAACATTGGACCCTATCGGAAAATGCATACAAAGAACTTCTTCTTGAGAGCAAGTGAATGGATTTGAACCAAACTTGGCATGAATGATGCTTATGAGGTGCTGACCAAGTGTTACTACTTTGGTGTTGATCCTTCATCCAACATGTCCGCCAGCTGGGAACTGAATTTTAAAATTGGACCCAATTGTAAAGTGCATACAAAGAACTTCTTTTTAGGAACCACTGAATTGCTTTAACCCATACTTGGCATTGATAATGCTTATGATATGCTGACTAAGTATTTTTACTAAGGTGCCGATCCGTCATTGTATATGACCCACAGCATTGGACCCTATGGAAAATGCGCACAAAGATCTTCTAGAGAACTACTGAATGGATTTAAATCAAACATGGCATGAATGATGCCTGTCAGGTGCTGACCAAGTGTCACCAGCTGTGAACTTAATTTAACAGAAGATCCTCTTCTAGAGAACTGATGAATAAATTAAAACCAAACTTTGCATACATGATGCTTATGAGAAGCTGACCAAGTGTTGTTTCTTCGGTGCTGATCCATCATCCAATATAGCCTCCAGCAATGAATTAGACCCTAAGGGGAAATGCATACAAAGATATAATAGAAAACCACTGGATTCAATTTAAACATTAATAAATGAAACTTGTGAGATTTTGACTAAGTTTGTTACTTTGGTGCTGATCTGTCTTCCGACATGGCCACCAGTGGCAAAACTTAGTTTAACATAGGACCCAATGGGATATGCGTAAAAGGATCTTCTGCTCTGAAACTGCATGAACAATTTCAGTAGAATTTTTATATGATAGTCTTCAAAGTTTTATATTAAATAGCTACCAGTAGGGAACGTAGATTAACATAGGCCCTTGAAGTTTGGAAACTGCATTCAAAAATCTTTTCTGAAACTGCTTGAACTTTATAAAAAGTGTCTGATTTTTATGTACATACACCACCAAAGATGAACCATCAATTTTGAATTATAGTGCTGCATAGGACCCAGGTGAGCGATACAGGCTCTTGAGAGCTTCTTGTTTGTTTGTTTTTTTGGGTTTTTTTTTGTTTAAGCTTTATATCTTTGATTAGATTAGATTAAACATATTTTACTCTCAACTAATACAGACAAATTGTTCGGACAAAAGTCATACCAACTTATAAACGTCCTTTCCATATAATACATTAACAATACAAATGCATACGTCAGTAAATACATTATTACAATATATAAAGCATGAAATAAATTGAATAAATTACAATAAGTTAAACATGAAGTAAATACGATATAGCAAGGAATAACAAAAGAGAATCAGACAGATAGAAAGAAGAGGCGAATTGTTTGTGATCATCCAGGAGTAAAACGACGAGTTTTCCTTATATACTATTGTACACTTGAAAAATGTTTTGATTTTGGTCTTTATATCTTATTTTTGGTTCTCGAACTAATGTCATTATTTAGAAAGTAAACTTATTTCAACTATACCTAACGTTGTTAAGTATCCTCTTTACAAAAGTATTTAAAATTTCATTTCTCATGTTAAATTGATCTTTCTGGCATAAATGGTGATTTATGAAATTTCCGCAGTTAAAATATCTAAAATTATTTAAGGAAGGGATATAATTTATTTGTCGTTTAACGAACACTAAAACTTTTTTCCTTTTACTTTTCAAAGTGAGGTACCAGTTTTGCAAAAACTAAAATCTCTAAATTTTCAACTTACTCTACACTCAAATTTACAGCAAATGTTTGAGCAAAAATCGTTTAAGGAGGCTTACTTTTAATGTTGTTTATATCAAGGATTTCTTGAAACCTATTTAAATTGATAAAGTATTGTAGACTGAATGAAATGGAAAAAACAAATTTATAGATCCGTGTGCTTTTAAGGCATTAAAAAAATGGCGGGTAATGGTTTCTCTGGATTTTCCCTTAGTTTAACATCAGGGATATTTTATTCTAAAACTTGGAAATTTTTCATGGAAATTATAAAAACTTGTCATGTGCCTTATTTGACCTACTAAAAACATTAGTGAGATAAAAAGTGGGGGTTCGAGTACAAAATTCTTTAAGCCATCGAACTAGAGAAAACCAGAGGAGTTCCGAAATCTGACACAAATTCAAAAATGTGACAAGTGAGCCACCATACTTTAATTGATTTTGTTGTTCATTTTATGAGAACACCATGACCTAATGTCCATGTGAGCTCTTGCCATCGCCATGCGTTTCGTCCGTCATAGTCGTCGTTGCTGTCGTTGTTAAAAGATTTTCATTTCAAACTCCTTTATAGAATTAACCGAAACATGATGGATGTTCAGTACAAGGTCCCATCTTATTGTTATTACTCTGGTGTCGATAGGCCATCCGTCACGGCAACCTGATGAACTAAGTTGCACATCGGATCCTATTAGATTTTCTAGAGAACCACTGAATTGATTTACAGCAAACGTGGCACGACTGTTACTTATGAGGCGCTGACCAAATGTTACTTTATTGCCAGTCATCATCCAAAAAATTGCAACCAAAGCGGAAGTGTAACATTTGACCATATGGGAAATGAGTTCAAGATCATTATCTATGGAATCACTAAACGGATTCTAAACAAACTAGGGTTACACATTTCTTATGAAGTGATAACTACATGTATGTGTTGTTGTTACATTAAGTGATCATTCCTCATTCCTCATTTGTTTTAAACTAAGTAGTATCTCCCTCATGCATAGGTCTGTCCTTTGCTGAATTTTGGCTTTTCTGTTCAGAACCTTTTGGTCTTTTGTTCTCTATCAGCTTTTACAATTTTTGCGGTTCGTGGACTTCCAATTTAATTTTTTTCATCTGCACTGATGAGACATAAGTTGTCGAAATGCGCATATGCAGAAAATAAATTAACAGTAACATCGGTATTTTGTTATTCAAATTTGCCCTATGGAAAATGCATACAAATTAGATGTTTCTCTAGAGTAACACGGAATGTGACATTATGTTTAACTAGAAGCTCACATGAACCTGTATCGGTCACAATAGTCCTTACTTGGTCCCCTTTGAAAAATATGTCAAGCAAGTCTGCATCACATTCCAGCAAGGAACATTGTTTAACATAAGACCCTATGGGAAAGCATTCAAAAATTTTCTTCTCTGAAACAACAAAGCCAAATTTGATCCACACTTGGTCACAATATTCCTTTTGTGGTTCCCTATAAAAAAATTAGTTCGACCGTAAAGTCTGCACCTCATCCTAGATGGCCAATAGTATACATTGTTTAACATTTGACTTTATGGGAAAACATATTCAAAGATCTTCTCCGCTGAAACCACTCGGCCAATTGGTACCAAACTTAGTCACAATAATACTTGGGTGGCGCCCTTCAATGTTTGTAACTCTATTGCTCCCTTTCAAAAAAGGTTATCAGTTAGTCTTCACTATATCCGAAATGGCTGTCATCAGAAAATATAGTTCAACTGTGAAGAAAATAACATAAAGGTCTGTCAACAAACTTGAAAATAAACCCTTTATTATTTAGGATATTTTAACTGTCTATGTCGGCAATGGCCCATGTGAGCGATACGGGCTCTTGAGAGCCTATTGTTCAATATTGAAATTTCAACAAATTTTAAGGGTTGAGTATTGTGAATACTCTTAATCCTCTTCATATATATCTGGGTTGCAATCACATTTTCAGATTTTTTTATCTGATACATCCTTGTGGATTTTTATCTCCTTACAATGGTTTATACAAAAAAAACATACCGATCCCTAAATGTCATATTAGAATATAAATTATTCATGTCCACTTGTCTGCAGTCGATTAACGTAAATGTAAACTATCCATTTATTTTATTTTTATCTCCCCCAAAACTCTAAATTACCATAAGCTTAGTTTTAACCCCTGTGCAAGCAAAGCAAGCAAGCTCGCCAATATTTTGGTCAACATGCTCTAGGAAATAAATTTTAAACTGCATGTAAGACCTTTATCTTAAAATTTTGATCTAGGAAATAACAAAATACCACAGTTACTGTGAATTAATTCTAAATTGAGACTTATCAAAATTAGGACAGAATTAATTCTCTCAATTTTAATTGGAAACACATTTTGTTTTAGTTAAATGAAATGAGTCATATGAAGAAATGTAATTTTGATGTGGTAAATTGCTTGATAGATTTTTTTTCCGGGGGACTGTCATGAAACATTCTGGTACTTCACGTTAAAACTTGCAGGTAAAATTACCGATCATATAGTGATGGTGACTTCCACATGTTCCTTTGCTTTGTAACACCATGTTTTTGTAGAGACTTTGTCTCATGTGCATTTATTCAATATTCTTTCATTGTTTTTGTATATAGATCAAATAATTTACAAAAATGTCTAAAAGGTGCATTTTAAATTTGTTCGTTATAGTGTTATAAATCTTATTTTGGTTTCTTGTAGGTAAAAGTGGTGGAGGAAACAAACCTTCCTTTTTTACCACTTTGTCACCGATTCTCACTTTTAAGGGCAACCAGATTATAAAATTTGGTTCTGTTAAAACTAATATTGGAAATGGTTACAACAAATCTACAGGCAAGTTCACAGCACCAAGAGCAGGTGTCTATGAATTCTCTTGCAACTTTATGAAAAATACAGACGACAACTTCCTTGAATTACAACTGGTTAAGAACAACAAAATGGTTGCCAGAGGGCATTCAGGAAAACCTGCTTATGCATCTGGTACCGTGAGAGCCATTTTGAAATTGAAGAAAGGTGACCAGGTCTACATTTTTCATCCAAGAAGCGCGGCAACCTTATATGGTGGAGATTATACCATGTTTTCCGGACATATGCTCTAATTCTTGAGATATAATTGCCAATAAAACATTCTGATAATTTCTTGTGTTCTAGTTTCTTACTATTTTAGACGATTTTTGGCCAATTTTGTACATCTCGTATTTTAAATTAGATGGTATTGAATTAGTAGTAGGGCTGTTTTAATATATTTGTTGTTAAATAACAAACTAACAAAGTTACTGTGAATTTAGTTTCTGTACATGGCTATTTCGACAACTTAAGTCTCTTCAGTGAAGATCAATCAAAACATTATGACATCCATAAACCGAAACATTTGTAAAAGCTGAGAGAGAACAAATAATCAATAGGATCTAAAGAAAGCTAAAATCAGCTAAAGAAAGAGCTATACAAAAGGGAGATACTCCTTCAAGAATTGAAAATTGTGACATGTTATGTTATTTACAGTTGGGTGCAGACATAACCTCTCATAAAATTAACTTTGAGCAGTCACAAAAGCTCCTCTAAGTTAAATTAGAACAGTATCAAGTCTGCTCTAGAACTGCTCATAGTCTGCTCTAGAATCCTGACCGCTCTGACCAGTCAAGATTATAGCTAGAATCCTGAGGGTTATGATCATAGCTATGACCGGTCTTACATAGTATGCCAATGACCGTTCTATCTAAGTATGTTCTGGCCATGACCGTTCTACTTAAGTCTGCTCTGGTCATGACTGCTCTAAGCTGACCTGTTCTAGCTATGACCGCTCTCATACCAGCTTTGTCACAGCCTTTACGAATATCATAACGCGTCCAATATTGACACTTACTTCATATATATTTCAAGTTTAACTATTTTATAAAATCAAAAGTCATATTTACAAAAATGAAAAATAGAATAATGAAATCAATTATTCGGATATAAAACTGAAACTTTTCTGTGATAATTTTCCTATTTTTATCAAGGTAATTTTTAAAACTAAGAGTTATATCCTTTCTCGAGAAGAAGGTTCATAATAGTTTTCCGTAAATTTATTTCGTAAAATAAAAAATCTTGAATTAAATTATAGGAAAAATGCCAATAATTATCAGATAACGTTAACTGAAAAAAAAAGTTATTGAAAACATCGTAAAATAACATAATTATTTGTGTTTTTTTTTTTTTTTTTTTTTCATCTAAACGGATTCGGGCTTGAAAAACAGGACATACCGACACCTAATTTAATATTTAGTTTTAAAATTCTGGGTACAGAACGGCCGTGGCCAGAGAAGACTTTACAAGAGCGGTAGACCAGAATAAACTTGGCCAGATCGGTCATGGCGAGAGAAGATTTAGGTTGAACGGTCTAGGCCAGAACAGACTTAGGTAGAACTGTCATGGCTAGAACAGACATGATTCTAGGACCAATACAGACATGATTATAGGACTGTTCTAAGTCTGCTCCAAGTTAACTTTAAGATATCTTAAAGCTGTTCTCGTGACTGCTCTCTTGGACGAGAGGCTATGTCGACATCCCACTGTAATTAGTCATCTTAGTTCACCAACCTATATCAAGTTTGAAGAAAAATGATACAAAGACTTTAATTATGACGAAATAAAAGAAAACATTTAATTTAAAAAGTTCATAATGTTGAATGTCCCTTGGATAAGTTATGCGATTGTTATAATATTTACCTTTACACGATATTGATAGTATTGTCATTTTTTTTTTTTTCACAGAGGCAGTAGATATTGATATCAAGTATTCTTATTGGCCTCTGAAGAAAACTACGGTGACATAAGCAAACCCAGTACGGTAGTTCGGTGCTTGTTCGAAAACCGATTGAATTTGGAAAAATGCAATCTGAACAGAATTATTTTTTTAAACTATGCCGTATCTCATTCGTGCAAAATTCTGTCCTTAGTTAATTTTGTCTTTCCAGTACTATCCTATTTGCTATTTTATTTCTATCAACTTTAAATCATCATTAGATTAATTGTCTTGCAAATGTTTTGATTTGATTTGCACTGAAGACATAAGTTGTAGAAATGGTCATTTGCAAAGACTAAATAAACGGTAACTTCTGTATTTAGGGTTTTACGATATGGTCAAAAGTATTTTACGTTAAATTAGATCCATCCATTTGCCCAATATTCTCATAACCTTGCGATGGAACAATAAATTACAGTAACTTTCACAATAGTGGTCTGTAATTTACACGATTCAATTGTTGCCAGATTTAATCAGTAGGTAGATATCTTTACTTAATAAATAACTAAATACCGAAGTTATACTGTGAATTTAATTTCTGCATATGCGCATTTCGACAACTTATGTCTCTTCAGTGCAGATAAAATCTAAACATTTGGAAGACCATAACTCAAAGATATGTAAAAACTGATAGAGAACAAATAACCAATATGATCTAAAATGTAAAGCCATATTAAAATATTAAAAAATGAGGTTTAAATGTCCGACAATAGGACACTATCTTTGTTAATAACTAAATACCGAAGTTACTTTGAATTGATTGATTGATTGATTAGTTAGAGTTTAACGCCCAATGAGCAATATTTCAGCTATATGAGGACGAGAACAAGTTAATCAATTCAAAAAAGGAAAGTAAAAGAAGAAAGAAATAAAGGTGGATGGGACAACCGGGTTACGACTTTTGATTGCCACTGGAAAAGGAAGAAATGGGTAGGGGCAGGAAATTTATCCTTCCATACGACACCTAGTGTCTTTAGTAATTGGCCAGCCATTTCAATCAGTGGTACACTATTCGACAATCGATTGAATAGACAAATTTTTAAAATTACATATATTGTATTGTCAATGGTTATCGATATAGTTGTTGTGTCGAATCAATCTATTGTTCAACTAATTTGTACCACAATACCCCAGTGAAGCTATTGTTCAAATTGGCCTCCCAGATTAAGTAGAGGCCACTTTTTCTGCATACGTGAACACATTGCTTTGAAAATCTTAAGTCCAGATTTGTTGTTTCTTCAAAAATTCCGTCATATGTGTTACTAGAACTCACAACCCTTCATTTTACCACTTCAGAGATGGTTTATCAACCACCTTACTAACTACGCCACGTCCGTGTATACTTTTAGATAAATAAACATTAAATAAATGCACATTTTGGAAGAAAAATATCAAAACTTGTTTACCTAAATAGAAGTTGCCTATCATGTCATTTAACAAAGTGTTTGTTTTTTTCTCAAACCAAACGGTCATACCGATTGCGCTATAGAGACTACACAGAATTCTTTAAAATAACTACTACTTATCTTACCAATGAGTAGTTGATATAAAACCTCGCAAAATGATTTTGATACCCTAAACGAGATCCGAACCCTCGTCACCACTACATGTATTACATACCCACTAGATTGTAAGGCGAACTCGCTAACCGTAACACCACCAAATCATGGTAAAATCAATGTTTATTTACGTACTATTGAATCTGGGAGACTATATGAATCTAACACCAGAGCGAGTGCCAAACAGAAAAATCTGAGACACCCAAGGGTAAAATTTCAAGTACTCGGACGAAGCTTGCTGAGTCCGAAACGCTAGATATCTTACCCGAGGGTGTCTGAGATTTTTTGTCTGGCACTCTCACTGGTGTTTAAATAATTTCCCCCCTCCCCCTCAGCATCCAAAACATAAAACGAATCACCATCGAAACGCCATAATTGATATCAGCAGTGAATTACTTCCCTTTTCCCGACGGCATAATGCATGTAAAACGCGTCCGAGTTAGGGGTTATTTCGGTGCTAAAGCCCCAGTCCCACTGTCACGTTTCAAGCCTCCGGTTTTAGTACTTTTTATATGGCCACGTTTCGTGTCATTTTTTGTCATATTTTAACGGTCACTACGTTTTACTAGGTTTATGCTACGGTTTAGTACGTTTCCCTACGTTTTGCGCGGTTTTAGTACGGGCTACTTGATTTGAATTATCTAGGTTTCATAACGTTTTAGTACGTTTCGTCCAGTATAAACTACGTTTTAGTAGGTATTGTTAGGGTTCTTTACGTTTCAACTACGGTCTGCTACGTTAATGGTAGGTTTCAGTACGTTTTTGTACGGTACACTACGTTACTGCTACGTACTACTACGAACCAAGTAGTTGTTAGTGATGGTGTCAGGAATAAACATTTTAAAAGTTAAATATTAAAAGAAATTATTCAATTAGCTTCCATCTCCCACTAGAACAAGAAGCGGGGTCGAGGACGGGGCCGTCGTAAAGGATGATTTGAAGGCGGGGTCGAAATATTTCAAAACTTAATTAGTATTGGTCTTGGTGTTCTCAAAGTAATATCTTTTTAAATTTCCATTTTTCCATAACTCGATATATTTTCCTCCTTTCAGTCGACTGGTAAAAATTATTATGAAGTTGAAAAATGACAATATTGAAGAGTCTATTTTGGCCAGCACAACTAAGGCTTCTCAAGACACTCAGATAATTTAGTGACGTAGCAAAATTCAGAACAATGTCACCTCCTAACTTTTATCAAGAAAATCATAAACAGAATAACTTAGGCCTTTCTCATATCAGATTCTCTCTACTTTCGAAGACCCGAATTCCCTATATTCATTGGACGCGTCAGCCCCGACTCACAGAGTGGGGGCCAATCAAATGTCTTCTTTAATCTGAGACTATGCAGATGCAACTTCGGAAGTCATCAAGTCTATTTTTATTTGACTTATTATAAAGTTACACCGTACACATTATCCAGATGGTTGAATAACAAAATACCGAAGTTGTTTAATTTTGTTGAATAACAAAATACCAAAATACATTGAACTGTTTTGTTGAGAGCTGCTATTGTTGTTGATATTTTCAAAGGCATTCTTTCAGAGGATCATCTTCATTTGTCGCCTTTTCATCAGGATGTTTATTGAAAAACCTGAATATATTAGCCTCAATGCTTTTCTCGATTGAAAACTTTTCATAAGCTTTACCTTAAAGAAATAGCCAAAAGTAAACTAACTATTTTTCATCTGCTGTTTTTGAAACATGAAAGTTTTTTGTATTTTCTGAATATTTTAAAAATATTGGACTTTTGGTAATTTATTCAATTTTTCTACACAACTGAAAAAAAAGAGTAGAATCATCAATTAGTTTGTGTCAACTCTTCGAACAAGCTGTATGTATTACTTAGCAGAGAATAAGTTACATGTATGTACCTTTTTCTATGCATGTCATGAATGTGAAAGATGGAGGTCATTATGTGAATAAAGTCTGAGGCTAAATAAGTGATCAACCTCATAATGTGATCTCCCAAAAGTTTTGGGTAGGTTATTGAATTTCGTTGACACACACATTGTTTCAATAGAGAAGAACATTGTTCAAAATGGTGGGGCAAATTTCACCGTCTATGCATTGTTAGTTATAGCCTGATGTTATAGCTGGTTATATTTTG
>MJUU01057111.1:31520-48495 GCA_002080025.1 Modiolus philippinarum | reverse complement strand
GAACAAGCTGTATGTATTACTTAGCAGAGAATAAGTTACATGTATGTACCTTTTTCTATGCATGTCATGAATGTGAAAGATGGAGGTCATTATGTGAATAAAGTCTGAGGCTAAAGAAGTGATCAATCTCATAATGTGATCTCCCAAAAGTTTTGGGTAGGTTATTGAATTTCGTTGACACACACATTGTTTCAATGGAGAAGAACATTGTTCAAAATGGTGGGGCAAATTTCACCGTCTATGCATTGTTAGTTATAGCCTGATGTTATAGCTGGTTATATTTTGGTTTTTTTCTACTTGAGATTATGATGATATACCGTGCTGTTCCTAGAAGAATAATGTTTGTCTGACTAGAGTGGTAGAAAAACATACGCACACTATATTTAAACTTGGTAATACGTAGCAAAGCGTAGCAAGAAGTATGATTACGTGATGAAACCTAATAAACGGTGCTAAAACGTATTAATGCGTAGACTAAAACCTGACAGAACGTACCCAAACGTTGCACAACCCAGCATAAACGTAGTAAATCGTATTCACACCTCTATATTACGTTTCACTACGTATCAACTACGTGTTTATTACGCATCAGTACGTTCATTATACGGTTTAGTACGTTCTAGTACGTATGTACTACGTATCAATTTTTGGCCACGTTTGTATAGACCAATACAAACGGGACTAATAAAAATTGGTCTGCGTATCGCTACGTATATAGCGGGATCACTACATTTTGAAAACGTAATAAAACCGTAGGCTTGAAACGTGACAGTGGGACTGAGGCTTAATAATTTACGTATTTATGGTGTGTTTTACTTCAATTTGTGTCTTTCAAAGGTAATCGATATTTTATCAAATTTTATTAAATGATATAACTTTCGATTCATGTAGGCTAAGCATAGTATATTGTTTTTTATAAAATATTGGATGGAATAAATGCGTGTAACTTGTCTTACATCCCCTGTGTAAGACAGAAAAATCATGCACCGTGGAAATAGTGGATTTCCTTATCAGAGGTTGGAGAAATCTTTTTCCAGACTCGTGCTCAGGTAAAAGCCCCGGGAGCTGACGTCCCCTCGGCCTTTATCTGTTCACTCGTGTGGAAAAAGATGCCTCCAAGATTCAATACCGTCCACTTCTTTTGTTTCAGTATCTTATACTTAACCAAACCTTAAAGTCAACTTGTTTTTTAATCCAATCAACTCTTATGCCATGATAAACAATGATAAGAATCGTATTAAATCGTTACAATTGTGCCACAGTTGATCAACTCTGTCAACTCTTCTACCTTTTTCGTGATTATACAACTATCCATCGTTACGATCGTACTCAATCAATTCGTGCCTAGGTCAATTCATTAACCATATCCAGATTATATAACCAACGATCGTTACGATCGTACCCAATTGATACGGTCGTGTCAAAGTTGATCAATTCAGTCAACTAATCTATCTTATCAAGACTATAAAACCAACGATCATTACAATCGTAATCAGTCGATACAATCGTGCAACAGTTGATCAACACAGTCAACTCATCTACCTTATCCAGATCATATAACCAACGATCGTTACCATCGTATTCAATTGATACAATCGTGCCAAAGTTGATCAACCAGGTCAACTCATCTATCTTATCCAGATTATATAACCAACGATCGTTTCGATCGTAATCAATCGGTACGATCGTGCGACAGTTGATCAACTCAGTCAATTCACCTACCTTATCAAGATTATATAACCAACGATCCTTACCATCGTACCCAACTGACACTATCGTGCAAAAGTTTATCCACTCAGTCAACTCATCTATCTTATCAAGATTATAAAACCAACGATCGTTCGTAATCAATTGATACGATCGTGCCACAGTTGATCAACACAGTTAACTCATCTAACTTATCCAGATTATACAACTAACGATCATTACGATCGTTCTCAATCGATACGATCGTGCCATAGTTGATCAACTCAGCCATTTCACCTATCTTATCCAGATAATATAACCAACAATCGTAACGATCATACTCAGTCGATATTATCATGCCAAAGTTGCTCAACTCAGTCATTTCATCTACCGTATACAGATATATAACCAACGATCGTTTCGATCGCACTTTATTGATATAAAATAGAATAAAGAATGCTGTGAAGCCATTCGTGTAAGCATAGATAAACAAACAAGTTAAAATGTGTATATACTTTATTGATACAACCGTGTCACAGTTTATCAACTCAGTCCACTCATCTACCTTATCCAGATTATACAACAAACGATCGTTACGATCGTACTCAATTGATACGATCGTGTCACAGTTGATTAACTCAGTCATTTCATCTGCTTTATTCAGATATATAACCAACGATCGTTACGATCATAATCAATCGATACGATCGTGTCACAGTTGATCATCCAACTCAGTAAATTCACCTACCTTATCCGAGTTATATATCCAACCATCCTTACGATCGTACTCAATTGATACGATCGTGCAAAAGTCGATCAACTCAGTCAACTCATCCATAATGTCAAGATTATATAACCATTGATCGTTACAATCGTAATCAATCCATACAATCGTACCAAAGTTGATAAACTCTGTCAACTCATCTATTTTATCCAGATTATATAACCAACGATCGTTACGATCGTAATCAATCGATATGATCGTGCCACAGTTGATCAACTCAGTCATTTCATCTCCCTTATCCAGATTATACAACAAACGATCGCTACGATCGTACTCAATCGATACGATCGTTCCACAGTTTATCAACTTAGTCAACGCAACTACCTTATCCAGATAATATAACCAATGATTGTTACGATCGAACTAAATCGATACGATCGTGCCACAGTTGATCAATTCAGTCAGCTAATCTGTCTTATTCAGATTATACAACAAACGATCGTAAGTCAACTCATTTACCTTATCCACATTATACAACCAACGATCGTTACGATTGTACTTGGTTGATACGATCGTGCCACAGTTGATCAACTCAGTCAACTCATCTACCTTATCAAGATTATATAACCAACGATCGTCCTCAGTCGATACGATAGTGCCACAGTTGATCATCTCAGTTAACTATTCTTCCTTTTTTTATTACACCAGCCAACATGTATGCGCATCTTTCAAGCTATACAGAGATAAAAAACTATTATTATATCCTAGTGGATTTGCTTTCTTAAAGTCATGGACGGACGCAGATATATTGAATTACTTCCGTTTGCCACATCATTGAAGGTTGAAATTTCATGCTATTGATTTAGATTTTGTTTTGTTTTGTTTTGTTTTTTTTTTATTGTTCTCTTTTCCTTTTTTGAGGAGAAGTGGTATTTGGCACTGGAGTCTACGACAGAAGTAGTTGTGCATGTAATTAAATATATTCATTTGTAAATATTTATTTGTGTTTCATATATAATTAATTCTATTTGAAATGTTTAAATTAGTCCATTCTTTATTTTTTGAGAAATGGTGACCATTTTAAGTTATTTCAACTTGTTTTTTATACCTTATGTAAATGTTTTGTAAATAATAAAGTATGTTTCAACTAAACTATCGACACATTGACATATTGACGCATCGACAAGTAGACCCATTGACAAATTAACCAATTGAAAAATCAACTCGTTGTCAACCTACAATATCCATACTATAATTCTAACCTTAACCCTAATCCAAAACATAATCCTTACCCTAACTCTATTCCTATCCTAACCCTAACCCTAGTCATAACTCTACCCTAACCCGGCTACCATAACCCTTAATTAGCTCTACCCTTGATCCTTATCATAAAATTAACCCTACCTAACCCTGCTCTTGCCTGAGCCTGAATCCCTATCCTTAATCATATCCATAATCCAAACAATCCCTAACCCGAAACTCAAACCTAATTTAATCTGATACTTAAGGGTGTCAATATGTCAAAGTGTAACACAACGGCAGTAGAATATATTAGGAACAAGGGAATCGATTACCACAAAAACGGAAGTCCAAAAACATGGCAAAAACGGCATCAGAGAAAAAAAAGACAAAACAAGGACGAGAGACAGCTACAATACACGGAAATAAAAAGAAAACATTAAAAACTAAGGCACTCATAGTGTGAACTCCCATGAAAACCGGGAGTGACATCAGGTGCTCCGGAGGGTTAAGCATGTCCTTCTCCGCTAGCGGCACCCGTCACACCATCAGTGAGCTAATCCAGGGTTTAACAAATCCGGTTATGTCAAATTCGTGAACACGTGAAATCAAGCTGAAAACGTCCGTTTTCATTTATACCTACAGATATGAACACATATTGTCAGTAGAAGCTTGAGGATGATGTCATAGTTATATTACATAGTTTTGCTTGGATCATTTGGACCAAAAAGTTCTTTTCTTGCACGTGAAGGGTCAAGCAACGTAAATTTTGGTTCGTGAAGGATCGACTTGACCGAGCCAATGCCAATTTGATATTTGATCTGCTGATACAAGTAAATAACCCTGAAGTTCTCTAATGATTTTTTAAAAATAAGATATAATAGTATGGGTTGCCCAAAATATTGTGCGTATATAAAATCATTTCATGTATTGATTCCGGTGCAAATGATACAAGACGAGAAGGAAAATAATTAATAAAGTGCGATTACAACGTGTAATCAAATGTACAGCATATAATCACTAAAATTACGCGAGAGCTAGCACAAATTATATAGACTTTCTCATTAGACACAGTTAGCTCCATTCCGCCTCATACAATAATTAAATTTAATAGACGTCAGTCCCTTGTGGAAAAATTTGAAGTTTCGGTCCAAACTCTGATACAAGATTCATTCTTTACTTGAATGATCATTTCTTTTAACTGTCTACGACCTTTCAATGGCAATTGCTATTGAGATGCTACCTTACCATTTCCATCAGCAAGGATGCCGAAACACTGAAGCATGACCTGGAACTAATAGGGCAGTGGGAAGATGAATGGTGCATGAAGTTCCACCCAGATAAATGGACTGTTCTCACTGTCACCAACAGAAAGACAACACTTGAGCCAAACTACTACCTTCATGGGCACAAGCTAGAGGCAGTTACATCAGCCAAATACATCGGCATAACTTTTGCCACCAAGTTACAATGGGACGACCAGATCAACAATATCACTTGTACATAGTTTTAAAATTTATTAATTTATTTTATCATATGTTTAGTAATAAATACAGACGTTCTGAATATGTGATACAGTGCATGGAGTTCATTCCGTATTCACACTATGACGTCATACCCTTTATCGCATGGCTTACCCTTTATCACACACCCTTTATCGCATGGCTAGCCCTGTATCATACCCTGTTTAAAAAAAATTCATTTTGACTATTTAAAAAAAAATTGAGGGGATAAAAAAAAATTTTGGGGGGTAACAACATTTTTTGGGGGGTAAAAAAATTTCTGGGGGGTAAAAAATTTTGCGGAGAGTAACAAAAATTTGTTTGGGGATGAAATTTTTTTGTGAGGATCAGTTATAAAAAAATCTAGCAAACCTTTCTTCCTTTACATGGTAGATTATATTCCAACCACCTCCAGTCCTTTCCGTCCATTTTGGAATTTTCTTGCCAATTTTTGACAGTATTTTTGGGATTAAGTAGTCCTCTGCTTAAATATATGATAAACTGTATAATACATGACAAAATCCGTATCACATGCCGTATCAAGACCCTCGGGCTGATATTGGTAACTCGGGATGATACCGCATGTGATACGGATTTTGCCATGTATTATTCCCTATATATATTTAAATTATCATCTTATTATTATTACTATTATATTTGGATCTGGGTATGCGCACAAAGTAAACATTGCACAATCTTAAAAATGATGAAGGAGGCAATTATATGGCAGAAGCAGAAGCAGACACTACCGCAATGGAAAGGGAGGTTTGGCTAGCCATGAAACCGGTTACCAACCTTTTCTTTTGAAATGCCTGTACCAAAAACCTATTTCGATCCCTTTCATTTGAAACGGTTTTCCAACGGTATGAAGAACATTTATGTAAGCAAAATGTAGTAAAAACAAGAAATAGTATTTGAAGTTTTTTAAATTACTTTCCTCCTACATGTTTAGTATAATCCTTCTAAATAAAAACTTTGATCTGTAAAATAAAACAAATTGATATATTTCTTAATAACTTACATATTTACAGGTAGTCCATCTGATTCGTTCTTTCGTTCATACGTCCGTCCGTCAATCTGCAAGTTTATCTTTGTGTTTAAGCTGATTTCTCTGAGACGGTTAGTCGGATCTTCATGAAAATTTGTACACTCATTCACCATAGCAATGACCACAAATGCAGCAAAAATTGTGTTCAATTCCATTTGCAGAATGATTGATTGGACATCTGTGTCTTAGGAGATACATTCACTTGTTTTAAATAATATTTTATAACAGTTTAAGCAATAAAAGGGGAGATTTACCAATTCTAACAGATACTTTGGATAAGGCATGCAATATTATTATGTTTTAAAACTTTTTGATCGAGATAAATCATTATTATAATATTTCTTCAGTTTCGAAAAATCAGCTATAAAATGCCGCTTTTTTATAGTTTATAATGCTCCCTAAAAATATTAACTGATCCTTATTAGCATAATCTGCTTACAATTTAGTTTGACTTTATTCATGTTGAACCAGACAGTGTGTGTTTTACTATTTAAGGTATTAGGATTTCAATGCACTTCAAATTTTACCTCATTACATATTTCAAAAGTTATATGTTGATGCCTAATTTGCAATTATACTTTAATAGTCTTATATTAATTTACAAATTCCCGGCAACTGAATCGGGTTTCAGGGACTCCAGCTACAAACCTGCCGGGCGCGTCCCCAGTTGGTGGAATGGAAAATGCCCTGTCTATGCGGATAAGTCGGGTTATAATACAAGAAGCCTGACCGCGAACCATTGTAGTCAAACTGAACGGAGACACGCCACGCTCCATGCAGTATAAAGACATCTTCTATATTTATTCTAAAGAGAGAAGAGTCACTTTGGCTAAATTTCCTGTCCCTACCCATTTCACCCCTTTTCCAGTAGCAATCAAAAATAAACTCTAACTAATAAATCAATCAATTTACAAACAAGTCTCTTTAAAGGTTAAGTCCTTCACGAGCTCAATTGTTCGTTGCCTGATCCTTCACGGACAGAAAATATCAGTTTTCAATGTTGATATACTGTATCTAGAATATTTTTGTTGCATAAATAAGTTCATTGGTTATTGCAATATCAAAATTTGTCAATATCTTGCAAAATTAAGTCTATTTTGTAAATGAAATAAACAAAATAACACCCTTTGTGACCATATCTTCACGTAGAAAATGTGGGTGGGAGTCTGCCTGTAACGTTTTTGAGAAAACTATGCATTTTCCAACCATGAATTTAGCATGGAGTGATAGGTATTGTTGAACCATTTTGACAGACATATTTATATCTTAGAAATTTATCCACACAAAAAAAAAAAATATAATGAAATAATTACTGACCTTCAATGTTTTCTTCGACAGAAACTCCTTCACGAACCGTTGCCTGATCCATCATGCACCCGATGTAATACTTGACCGCCATAACATAGTCCTTCACGTGCATGTTTCTCGATAAACGGAATGATGCCTGTGTTTTTATATAAAATAATTGGAAGATTTTACATAAATGTGATATAGAATGGTATTTTGTCCTAGGAATAAGTGTTATAAATAAGAAAATAACATTTTGTTTTGATAATAAAATATGCTTGAATTAAACCATTGCCACATTGACATATCTACACATTGTTGACGCATTGACACATTCATTGACAACTAACCATATACTGACTATAATTCCAACCTCAGCCCTGACACTAAACATAACCCTTACACTAATTTTTTTTCCTACCCTAACCGTAAACCTAGCAATATCCCTTATATAATCCTAACTAACCCTAACGAAGCAATAACTCTAGCCCTCGTCCTACCATAAGATTACCCTTACCTAGCTTAAACTTTGATTCTTATTATTCTAGCACTAACCCTGCCTAACCCTTCCCTTGTCTAACCTTAACCTTCCCTATCCCTGAAAAGGAAAAGAATAAGAATTTGAATTATAATAATCAAGAACCCATAAAGGGCATCATGATACAACAAAATTACAGTATGATTGATTATATAAACATCCTTAATCGTAACCCTAAGCCGAACCCTCAAACCTAATCTTACCGGATACTTTATGGTTGTCAAATTTTAACTCGAAGAGTAAATGCTTAATTTTTTAAGTTTAGATATGTATTTGTGTTAATTTGTCAATATTTCAATCTTTCTACATGTCGACATGTCAAAATATCGATGTTTCCATGGTTTTTATTTTATATATTGTCCGTTATAGCCTTTTTTTATGTTTGCCATCTATTTTTAATTCGAAAATAATCGCAGCTCTCTTAAAAAATGAATAAGGATTTGTATTATGTTTTAAGAACATTTATTATAGATAAAGAAAATAACATATTGTTTTGATAATAAAATATGTTTAGCTAAACTATGAAAAAATTGGCACATTGAGAACTAACCATACCATAATTCCAAAATTAGTCCTAACAGTAAGCATAACCGTAACTCTTTTTCATCCTAACCATAACTCGAAACCCTAATCTTATCATAACCCCTTACTTAGCACTACTAACGTTATCCTTAAGTTACCATCCACTTGCCTAAACTTTAAACCTAAGCTTTGCCTAAACTTTAAACCTAAGCTTTGCCTAAACTTTAAACCTAAGCTTTGCATAAACTTTAAGCCGAAGCTATCCTCTATCCCTAATCGCAATGTTCAAGCACTTTTATATAATATTTTAAAAGCATTTCCAATAGGGTCTTATGTTAAACTATGTTTCCCGCTGGTTTTCCATCTTGGATGATGTACGAACATCAAAATAGTATACTTTGAAGGGAACGACCAAAAGGACTTTTATGTATAAATTTAATCAAATTCAAACCATAACCGAGTGTCGATATCTCAAAATACCAATGTATATCGATAAGTCCATGCTTTTTTTAATTGGTTCGTTTTAGCCTATTTTTATCATTTTACATTGCTTATCTATATTTTAATGGACCAAATAATTGGAAGACTTTAAAAAATAAAGATATTAATACAGATTTGTATTATGTTCTACGATTATATATTATGAAGAAGAAAATAACATTTTCTGCATATATATTCCGAAAGAGGAAATATTTATTTTCCCAGCACTTTTGAATTCAAGTTCAATGACATTTTCATAAGCCCCGTGCGTCATATTTTCTTGCATCGCGAATTCGATCTACTTTCTTGAATTAGGGTTTAAATGGTCATAGAAATGTTGCATATATGATGTAATAGCGAAATGAGCTTTTTCATGGTTTTTATATTTTTGTTTTGCAAAAAATGATGCACCGAGATATTGATTTTGATACGTTCGACATGCTACGCGAAGTCTTCTTACGTTTCGGACTTGTGGATTTATTTGTGTTGTAGAATTGAAAACGGTAGGTAAATTGTCTGAAATTATTAAATCGTCGTCTCTATTTTTTTTTTAATCCTGAAAATGTCAGACATATAACCGTACAATTCACCTGTGGATCCAGCCTCAGGTAAATGGGGATGGTTCCAATGAGGTTCCAGAACTAGAGGCTCAAATACTGAGCCTGTATCGCTAGCCTGACAAAATGCTTCTATGCCATGGTGTTTTACCAATGGGGTCTAATATCCATTAGCACCTTTTTTTTTTGTCTCATCCTTTTGAAATGTTTAATCGAAGCAAAGGACCTTCATACACTTACTTGAATTTGCTTGGATAGTTTCAGGGAAGATGATGAAAAGGATGGTTTTCTAATACCGGGCTCCAATGTTAAACCATGTTCTGCGCTGGAGGCCATGTTTTGTCGAAATATCTAAAATCACAGTAATTCATATTCAACACGAATTGAGATAGCATGACAAAGACAAAAAAAAAATAAATAAAATAAAAAATAAGTCTCCACAAACTTTGTTTGAGAGACATGATAACAAAAATGAACAAAAACGCCACAAAACTTAAAGAACTAGCAGTGCGAACCCCTACAAAAACTGAGGTATCATCAGATGGTTCGGAAGGATAATCATGATCTGCTCCACGCATGGCACCTGTCACAACAGCCAGCTTAAATATGGTGGTGAGATATCTGATTGGTTATTGAAATTTTCTAACTCTTTGTCAAAACCAATTTAAAATCCATGGCACAAGTTACTCCTGTATTCCTAAAACAGTAACAAGGTAAGAAAAATTGATGAGTTTCTATGGGTGTGTTTAATAGGGGGGCGTAGCCCCCATAAATACAAAGAAACGTCAAAATTTGATCATCAATTTCTGTATACCGTGTTTCTACTTTCCTTCAACTTCCGTTAACTATGTGTAGGATAAAGCGCGCGAAGCGCGCACCGGAAGGAAGTTAAAGCTTCGTGGAGCTCATGGAGAAATTTTGACATGAAAGGAGAATTACGAAATTGTATTTGATACATTTGTAATAAACAGAGTTATGAAATTTTGAAGATAAAATAAAAAGTAGGATTTTTTGTTCTCTTTATCAAAAGTACCCGATTTCCTCGGAAAGGGTAACGAGATCTCGTTTCCATGGCAACATTAGTACTTGCAGCATCAATTTCGCGCGATCTGGTGTACTGTGATAATTCAATATTTTCAATCAATTTTCGCACATTATTGCGGGAAATAACAAACATAGATCATGCAAAAATCTGACCGTTTTGCTCATTTGCATATGTCGCCATGCATTTTTAGACAATATGCCGTCAAAATATCAAAAACACTGAATAGAAATGAAACATTTTTCATGAGGGACCCGGACATTTTATAGAAAATGTCAGTTTACATGAATGCCGGAAATATACAGATTACGTTTCCCTCTTTCACCAGATACTCAAATGAATAAAATATCTTTAAAATTCAAGGTTCCCAGAAGGAAATAATATTTGAAGCGAACTGCCTTTGTCAAAATATTGCAAGATGTCGATATTCTGTGATTTGAAATTGAAATTGTGAAGTAATCTCGAGATGTAAACAACTTGTCATGGTAGAATAATCAACTGTTTAACAATAATAATTGATTGATATTCCTACTTACATCAACAGAAATAAAATAAAGGTTCCCATGAATGTTGAAAAATGCATGTTTTTGATAAGGACCTTATGAAACTGTCCCAATATTGTCAACATTTACACAGACTAAGTTTCACATTTATTTCATGAAATTCGCGCCGGAAACTTTATTTGTCCAGGTAAAATTAGAGTCGAATACGGTGAAAGAGATAATATTATCCGTAGAATGCTAGTATTGAAAAAATGGATTCGGGCACTTCTCTATGATCACGAAGTATTACTGCGTATGCATATTCATAAATCTGCATAAAAAAGTAACCCTCATTTTGCCACATGTCTTCTGAAAATAACGTTTTTCAAATTTTAATTTTATATCACTTTGGATTTTCTTTTTTTGATTTTCAGAGGACAAAAAGGTGGGACAAAATTTCAAGATATTCCCTCATTCAGGAAAGCAAAACATTCTTACCCTTATCAAGTTTTGGTGCATTGGTAAATGACTCAGCTACATTCAGTGTTCAATTGTATTTCCACAAGTAAAATTTACCTGTGCATTTCTTGTTAAGGCACGGACCATTTGGTTTTCAGGGGTGGGGGTTGGTGGAAGGCTGGTATTATTTAGAGAAAAAATTCTGGCCTATTTTTTCCCCAAAATTTATCTGACCAGCATCTGGGTTAAAAAAAATTGTCTGGTCCTGATCCTGTCCATTAGAAAAAAGCCTGACTCAACAAATTTCCTAGCATAATGTATAAATATGGGAAAAAATAATCTGGCCCGCAAAGCGGGCGAAACTGAAGAATTCAAGGCTCGGGTAAAAATACCAGGCCCCTGAAAATCAACTAGTCCGTGAAATAAATGACATTTGTTAAAAAAAAATCCACAGAATTCCTTTTTGGGACGATTTTCATAAAATTTGTATTGATAAAAAGGGCATGACATGTAGTTTGTTATAGCAATTTTTGAATCTATATAGTATATTGAATTTGTAAGTGAGAATGAGTTTCTCCAGAGTCATTTAAGGTCCTTTTGATGGTGGTGATCAGGATTCGGCATGATCTGTAAAAAGAAATTCAAACGATTTTAAATGTGCCATATGGTTTGATGACCAAACACCATCATACATTATACTTGAACTGATGGGCTCATAGATATAAATAATGCTTTATCATACACTTCTGATGTGTTGGACACTTCTTCAGCTGTCTCGCATACCAAGAACAGGAAAATTCTTTCCTACATGTTTTGCATTTATGCAGAAATGTGAAAATGCCGATAAAATCTTTAAACTAGACTTTAGTTGTGGACGATTCTGCACCAATGACACAATGAATGCATACACCAGACTGTTGTAACACATCTACCTGTTATGTTAGTGGGCGAATTTACGCGGCATTCGGATTTTGGTCTTGTTCTTATATTGTAAAACTCATGATGTTTCCATTGGTTGTCCAATCCTATTCCAAATTTCTTGACTGTTTTTGGAGATCATATACTACTTGTTCTGGCAGACTATTCCAAATATCAACTACTCTATTTGTGAAGGAGTACTTGCAGACGTTTAACTTGCATGTTTTTTTTTTTTTCATTATTTTAATCTTTTTAGTGACTTCTTTTGCTTGACTGTGTATTCAATTCGAACATTTCACATGTTGCCTGATTTTCATATATCTAATTTAAGATTTTGAAAACCTCAATCATGTACTTCCGCTCTAGCCCTACTATATTTTGGTGTTAGTTTTTTTTTTAATTTCAGAATCCCTAGCCTTTGTTTGTAATTTGTATTTTTTAGTGACGGGATTTGTTTGATAGCTCGATTTTGTACATTTTCTATTTTTTCTATATCCCCTTATAAATATGGAGTCAAGACTGCTGCATTTGTTCGCATGGAACTTGAGTAATCGTGTATTTAAACAGTCTATCAGTTTTTAAACATCTTTGAGTTTATGGTCTTCCACACGTTTAGATTTTATCTGCACTGAAGAGACATAAGTTGTCGAAATGCGCATTTGCAGAATTTAAATTCACAGTTACTTCGGTATTTGGTTCATTTTAAGTCCTAATCTTGTTGTTTTTTTATTTCCCTTTAGGCATTTTCAAAAAAAAAATCATTTGGTCCGCCCTTCGATTTTGGCATTTAAATACATTAAAAAAAAAACAGTTCCGGTTATCAACCCAATACGGCAAGTGTTGTTCATTCTGAACACAGTTCATAAAACTGTTCATATTTAGATTACAATGTCATTGTTTACTGTGGTTTACTGTGACAATGCACTAGTTTTGTTATAATTAAAAGTAATTCAGGGTTTAAGTTGTGTAATTTTAGCCAACCGTACGAGCGATAACCAGACGCGAAGAGTGCTTGTACCTCCATTTGATGGCAGAGTTCAAATCCAGGAGAATTAAGATAACACTTTTTGAAAAGGGCTATACACCCTGAGAGGGGACCGGAGGGGGTCTTATCCTAGAATCCCGACTTTATTTTTACTAAATCCCGAACTTAACGAAGGTACTTGAAAATTGGTGAAATTCTGATTCCCTGTAATTCATTTCCCGACATCATGGGCATAGAAATCCCGAAATCCTGAGCTTAAAAACTTCCCGTCCAATCCATGTATCCCGAAAAAAGTTGGACCCCCTTTTTCCACCCTGGTATCGTGAGCAAATAAGTATGTGCTTGATTTTATGCAATAAGACATATCATTTATGTAATTAAATGACAAATTATGGGTTTGAACTTCAAAATTAAAAAACAAAAACAAAAAACATTAGCTTTCCACCCGAACCTCTTTTTTCTTAAAAATTGCAAATACAAATGTATATATTGATCTAATATTTTTGTGCGAGTTTACAGATGAATTTTGTCTTCTGAGCTTTGTTCCAATTCACTTATTTTTGACGGGGGTAATTTTTTCCCTTTTTGCTGGTGAAATATACAAAGCCGTCTTTTACTGGTAAGGACTTGGTTCGTCGTTGTTGTTTATTACTGCTACGCCCCCCTCATAGGTCACACCTATTTTCATATTATTTGGACAATAACATAATGTTATGTCTTTTCTAGTTGCCGTGGTTTTAGTTTGACAATTAATGTGTTCTTTTACAGATCAGGATATTAGTGGAAATGTGCTTGTTGATGTTGAGCAGGTCGATGATGCCAATGTTGAGATGGTTGGTGATGGCAATGTTGAGCAGGTGGACGATGCCAATGTTGAGACGGATGGTGATGGTAATGGGCCTATAGCTGAAAACCAGGATATTGTTGTACCATCTGAATTTGGTAAATAAATTACTTCATGTATATTTGCTTCATGAATAGGTTTTTTTTCTTTTTTTTTTTTTTTTTNGGGGGGGGGGCTATTTAAATGTAACAGTAAGGCTGAAGTAAGCTTTTCTTTCTTGTCAAAACTTTTATATAACTACATGACCTATTGAATTATCATTGTTATGGGAAGATTGATGTGTAGTCATCAAACAGTATTGTAGGTTGATCCTGATCTAATAAGGCGAAATTGGTCTAAATAATGAATTTTTTTTAATAAATGAGATTAAATATGACAAAACTTATTTATGTTTACTATTCCTTTGTAAGGTGAGACAAAGTAACTAATTTGAAAGAGTTCAATCAGACAAGCTGATACCTATTTTGCATCTAATTTGTGTGCAGTTCATTTCAAATTTTTCCACCCAACGCAAATTTACTTTGTATGCAAAACATCATTTGTATTATGTATATTGACAGGACTCTGGTCAGCTTATTGTCTGCTAAGTCAATTTAATTAAAATTGTTTGTTTACTTTTTATTAGATGCATCTTTTGAAAATCAGCTGAGTGTCAACATTTCATTCAGTGATACAGACTTTAACAACTCTATGGACATAGAATAAATCATAGAAATTCTTGACGTTGAAAACTCTGCCAACATCGCCAATGAGGAAAACAAACACGAAAGGTAAGTTTCTTTTAAAATAGACTCATTTATTATCATAATAATTTACCAACAATTTTTCAAGGTAGAATAATATAAATTAGTTTTCTAATAAGTGGACTGGTGAATAATCAAAGATTTTAACAACAGTCCACCAGCATTGGCATAAATTATTTATTTTGTCTGTTCAACTTGAATTTAGGTACAATGTAGGTCAACATCTTCTTGTGAAGTTTGGTCCAAACTTCCTCCCAGCTGTTGTAAGTATGATGTTTTTTCCAGTTCCATTTTTACTTGTTGTTGTATTCTTATAAATTTTATGAATTTCTTTCTGCTTTGACAGATTTAAAAAGGCTTTGCTTTTTTCAGCTTTTATATTGAATATAAAGAAATACAAATTTATATAAATATATTTATTAATAGCTCCATTGGTGTATTAGAATATTACTATTCTATTTTATTAGTCCATATTTCTGAAATTCCATCATTTCCATAGCCACTTTACTATTTTTAACAGTGTCTGTAAATAATGCTTTGATTTGCTTAACTGCAAAATGTTGAATGTTTGGAGTACATTTAAGCACTCATCATTCTTTTTTTTTGTAATTGATTGCTTATAATTAGGTGATCCAGTTGTAGGAAATATACTGAATACTCTTCAAATCACGGATTTTTCAGGTTGTGGACTGGCCTTGGATTCAGTACTTCCAAAGATATGGACAGAAGGGGTTTTGGAAACTCGATGACACGGGGTTTACTATATTGTGGCAGGATGTAATACAAAGATTAGAGGCACCGCAAATTAGGATGTTGGGGCGTAATCTTTGTACATGTTCACTGGTATGTCATTAATAACCTTTTACATTTCAACTCACTGAAAGTAGAATTGTAGCTAATATGAGAAAATGAGTATATAAAACACAAAAAAAAAACTGATTTGATCTGCAATGAAGAGACATAAGTTGTCGAAATGGCCAATTTAGCAGTAACTTCGGAATTAACTTGTTTGCCAGTTTAATTGATGTTTGTTGACAGTCCCGCACCCAAGAAATACATGGATGTAGCAAATATGCACAGGGATGTAGCGTCGTTCTACATCTAGCAAAACATTACGCTCAAACCGTTGCTAGGGGCCGTCTTGAACTGAATATGAGGTTAAAGCAAAGGTTATTGATGGAGAGCTCATGAAAACTTCAAGATGAAGAAAAACAATAAAATCAATAAATAAAAAAGTTGTTCATTGCTTGGTTTACCATGTGTTTAATGTGCATCTACAAAATGTAAATACAGTTCCACGACTGAAACTTTCCAAAGTACATCTACCGGTGATATTTTCAAAATCTTTGGACAATTATCATGTAAATCGCCCAATGTCATCTATCTGGTTACATGTTCTGTCTGTAAAGAACAATATGTGGATGAGACAAGAAATGCGCTCAATCTTGCATGTTCTGTCTGTAAAGAACAATATGTGGATGAGACAAGAAATGCGCTCAATCTTGCATCGTAACCATATCGAAAACAAAGATCAGAACCAGGCCACTGCAATCCATTTTAATACTCCAAATCACAACTGGCAAAATATGCAAGTCATCGCAATTTATCAAAATAGATCGTGGAATTTAAACCAGAGAAGATCCAAAGAAAGCTATTCGATTGATCGTTTAAAACCCAGTCTTAACATCAGGGTTATAGATCAATAAATGCATATAATACCAGCGTTAAAAAAATTAAGAAAGTATTGCAGTAAATGTTATGTACAAACACCAGCAAATATTTTTTCACATCACTATAATTGAGGTCACGCCTTCAGTCTCCGAATGTAGTTTACCTATTTAATTAAGTTTTGTAGTGTAGTTTTTTGTAAATAGTTTATTGTTTTATTATATATTTTGTTGTTTTGAGAAAGACTCGGA